>JAFEJD010000166.1:0-18578 GCA_018296065.1 Blastomyces percursus | reverse complement strand
ATCTTCGAAGATGGGATGTAGTAGTAACTTGTCCAGTAAGTATATTGTGCCCTGCAGTGGAGCATTTAATATACCACAGCCCTTCTCTGTGGAGTAGTTACGGAGACGTATCGGTCCACCGCTCCAAGGATTGGCAAAAGTATCCGCAACCCAATTAACTTAAGTGTTCAGCTTCGGCATATTTTGTGATAAGTCCACGGACAACAAAACCTAAAAATTTTGGAACTCAGCTCGCATATGCTCTCTTGGAGATATCATTCGCGTTGCTAACGTTAGCAACGCGCAAATATTACTTACGTAATTACTATTATCGGGCTTTGGCGCATCCCTTGTCATTGACACAGTAAACATAATCTATGGCGATCGTTGAACGCGCCTCTGATGAGGGCATCTTCGGCTGAGATATCGTTCATTCTCATACTGCATGTAGTTATTGAATGTGCGCTACCTGTGCTGAGTCAAAGACCCCGAGAAAACCTGGCTATAAAGAGATGCATTTCCATGGCAGAAAACTTGGAGAATAATGAAAGAAAGGTTTCCACAGCTATCAAAGCCCCATTCGTTCGATATCTTTGTCCCTTCGAGCAACTTTTGCTTGATATAACCCAGCATTGAAAATGACGAAAACACTTCCTCCTCCAAGAATGAACCATATGCTTTTGCACAGGGGAAGGCGGAAATCAGCAGGTTCATTACAACTTATTCTAAGTGTTTACACTCCTCAACTAAATAAATACAAACTAGGTTAACGAACCAGCACTCACTCTTTGTTCGATGGGCTGGGGGATTAATCCAACCAGGCGTCCCAAAGACGATATTAAACGAGTTGCGGATGTCGCAACCGGAAACAGGGTAAACGGGCTCTCTTCCTTTAGCTATTCTCTGTCTTATACTAAAATAATACAATCGGAGGCTGATAATGCGTGCATCGTGGTAGGGCTTGGTTGATTGATGTCGCGAAGGAATTAAATAACCCCACAAATGTTTATCAAGGATTTGATATAACGGCTGTATTTCCCCTCAGACACCCCGAGCGGCATTGGGAGTTTTAGCTTTTCCTAGCACACTGCGATAGAGCGCTTTCCCGCTGAGATTCATTCCAAATTCGACCTGATAAACGTCCGCTTGGTTATACAAGCTTTCAAAGCTGCAGATGTGCCAAAACTGATATCAAACTTGGTGGAAATGCTTCCACTAGCCTCCCCCTCTCCATCCAAGACATGATTTCTTCGTGATATAGGCGCAATGTCTGTAGTGTGCTAATTTCCTTCCAAAATCCTTTCAGGGCCGGGCGGTTTCCTTCAGTGGAGAGATCTCTCATGGATCGACACCAAAGTCGAACCACCCCAGGAGGACCTCGAAGTGCTCAGCCGTAAGCATATGAGGTTCCATGGCATCGCTGAAAAGTGCGTATATATACTGAGGAAATTTCACCCTTTTTGTTTCCTTCTCTCTAGCAAACCAACTAGAATAAGACGGAAATCTCATTGGGAAAAAAATAAAAACGCAGCCTTCCTACCCTGGTCGAATCCACCATGAGAGAACTAGGGATGCAAGATATACTCCTCATAAAAAAAATCGACACGTGAGGCCGTCCCTCCTCTAATGTAGTCGAAGAGGAGAGCGCGAGCAAGCCAATCCTTCTAGCTATGCTGCCAAAGGTTTTGGAGACGCAGATGTTATCAGAGAATAAACCTATCGACATTGCAGAGATCGATGCGAAACGGGTCGAGCTAGCAGGTCGTTTCGAGCAGGCTTTTGCCAGCGGCTATTATAGCTTGGTATTTCTGCGTGTGGGGATGAAACCCTTGGCATGAGTGAAAGGGGTGCATGTAACACGATTGCTTCTCGTCTCTCTTTCGAGTATGCATAAGTTAACTTAGCAAAAACAAGCAGGACCTAAGTAGATTGCAGATCAAAACCCCTTTTGACTATCTCGGTATTTATATGCAGGGAATGAGACTGATATAGAGTTGTTTGCTTGCGGTTTCTATCAAGACAGTGTACCACTCAGAGTAAAGAAAAACTATAAAGAATAAAACTTTCTTCATTATAAGCGATATAAACATGACAAGGAAGAAAAGCGAAATAGAAATCGGGCTCGTAATATATCACAAAGACAAAAATCGATTTACATAGTTTATTCACAACCATCCCATCCTATCCCTGAAAGTGATTAACAATAAGAAAAAACACCCCGTCCCTCATTCTCAAGGTGGGCCCGCCTCCACCGTACAAAACACCAAAATCCATGACTACCACTGACAGCAAAAACCAGAAGAGGACAAAAAAGGACCAAAGTTTAAAAAAATCATCGCTTCAAGCAATACCCAAAATAAATACCGAATATATGCCAGAAGAAAAAATCGGAAATGAAAAAGACAGCACACCAAGTCCAACCAACACCACAGTCTGCTAGGTTAGTCACTTTAAATCTGCCGGTGTCAGCGCCTGAACAACGCTAGTACCCTCACTGAACCTCGTTCTAAAAATTCGATTTGCATTCTGGAACATGCCATCCTTCAAGCTGACCACGATAAACTGCGAACCCTTGAACCGCGTCTTGATCAGGCGGCCGATATTCTGCGTATGTGACAAGTCCAATGCAGCGTCGACTTCGTCGAGGATGTACATGGGTGCAGGCTTGAATTGGAGAAGAGCCATGATGAGTGAGAGAGCGATAAGAGACCTAGAAGAAACATGGGTGAAGTTTTGGTTAGTTGGTTGGTCCGGTATACAGAAACGACGGACCTGAGATGGTATAGTAAGAAACGTAACAGAGAGAAGAGCCACACACCGTTGCCCACCACTCAATTCAGTCAAGCTCTGCTTCCACACTTTTCCCAAGCTAACTTTAACCTCCAACCCGTCACTTATCTCCTTGCCCTCAGGGGGCTCTAGCTTAGCAAAGCTACCAGGGAGCAGCTCGGCAAATATCTGGCCAAAGTCACCATTAACCTTGGACCAAGTCTTCTGCAACGCCTCTTTCTTATACTCATCAAGGCTGATGATGGTTTCCTCGATCTTCTTTTTGTCCCGAATGACAGTCTTCATCATGTTTTTCAACGCAACTTCTTTTTTCTCAACACTATCGATCATATTCATGACCTTGGGATTGATCTTCTTCCTCATCCCTTGGAATCTCTCCGTTAGGTTGCCAAGGGAGGCCTTGCATTCAGCGATGTTTTGGCCCTTGAAATCATATGGTGTGCCGGAACGTCCAAAGCTGTCTTTTTCCTCCGCGATCCACTCGTGTTCCCGTTCCATACTGGCTACCAGCTGTGCAGCATTTTGCTGATCCTTCTGGAACTTCTCAAGTTGGTGGCCAAGCTTTTGCAATTCAAGGCCCTCTTCCGTGATTCGTGCTGCCTTGGATCGGGATGCCTCCTCTAAATCTTGAAGCTCGTCGTCAAACCCAGTAAGTTTGGCCTGTTCATCCTCCAGTTGGGCTTGAGCAAGATCGTGTGCTTTCTGAACGCGATGTCAGTGGGAAGGTCCTATTTATAGAAATATTTTACGGATGTCAGTGTTCTCGGAACTAACCTTGCATTTTGCTTGCTCCCGTTTCAAAGCCTCAACTTCCTCCTTTTGAGCGTTTATTGTTTGATCAACTTCAGCACGCTGCTCTTCCGCTGCAGTTAGGTCACTTCCAGTTTGTTCGGAATCAAGTCGCGAGGCCTGAAGCTCTTTCTGCAATGTCTTGACCGAGATCGAGTTTTTGCTAAGCCCCTTCTTGAGCGAATCTAGCGATGATTGCAATTCTGCCAGCTTGCTATCTTTATTGCTGCTAAATTCTCTCATATCCTTTTCAATCCGCTTAATATCGCTGCTGGCTTCCGCGTGTCGCTTCCTTGCATCTTCAATGTCCTTCTTAAGCTGTTTGATATTTGTCTTCATCTCTTCAACAGCCTGGATAATCTATCATTTGTTAGCACCTTAAAGTAAGCTTTCAAGTAAAAGCGGGCAAACCTTACAGAAGAAGATGAATTTCCATTGATCTGTTCTTCGGTCAATTTAATCTCATGCATCTTAAGGTCGAACTCTTGCTTAGTAGCTCTGGCAAGATCCATCTTTTTCTTCTCCTTCGCCATAGTTTCTTGTAGTTGACGGAGAGCTCGCTCATTTTGGGTCAGCTGTCCCATTAATTCATTTAGTTGTTGAAGGATAACGAGGACGCCGCTGGAATTTGGTGAGCTTCCTCCCGATAAGGTTCCTGAGGGGTCATACACGTCTCCTTCAAGAGTTACGCTCTTCATACGCACGGAAGGATCGAACGTAACTCGCTTCGCCGTGTCAGCATCCTGGCAAACCAAAGTGGTTCCGAAGACATATTGCATCGCAGCGGCAACCTCATCATCGTACCCGATCAAAGACAAAGCCAGATCCACCTTTCCCGGCGCCAAATTCTTCGCAGCCGCAATTTTCTCAGCGGAGGCCCTGAAGGATGCAATCTTGTTCAAGGGGATGATTGTAACCCGCTTTCGAAGCCTTCCGTTTTGCAACAGGGCAGTACCGGTCTCAGCAGTATCGACGACAACATTATACAGGCGTCCACCGGCGCAGATCTCAAGCGCAGTTCCAGCCTGGGTTTTATCTTTATCCAAAGTGAAAAGCTGAGCGACCAGCCCTTTAACCTTCGATCTATTGAAATTTGGATAAGGGTCAGAGTAGTTAAAATCGATATTCGCAACTTTTCGCCTCATGGAATCAGCCTGGCCTCGAAGATCTCGGATACTCTTTTGCAATCTGGATTCTTCCTGGTACATATGTTCTTCCCTGCCCGGTTCAAACCCTTGCCTGGCAAGGTCTGACTCGAGCTTTTTAGCCTGTTTTCGAAGTCCTTCAAGGTCCCGTAAAAGGTCCGAATTCTGCTCCTTCGCCTTGCTCGCTCTGGGTTCCTCTTCCTTAATCCGCTTTTCAAAATGAGAGATCTTAAGTTTCGCCTGTTCTTGCTCGGTAATCGTGGTGCTAAGTCGGTTTCGCGCGTCTTGAAGTTGGCCCTGGTAACCGTTTTCCTGGCCTTCCTTGGATGCAACCCCTGTCTGTAGTGTTTGAAGTAGTTCCTCTTTCTGTTCAACCTCCGCGGTCTGACTATCCAACTCAGCTTTTGCAGCATCGTACTTGGCTTGCAACTTGTCATAAATTTTCTTTTTCTCTTTCAGTAGCCCTTGCAACTCAGTGACTGTCCTCTGAATGGTTTCTCTCTTTTCCACTTCTTCCGTCATGCTCGAGGTCTTCAAGTCCAATAGTGTGGCTAGTCGTACCATTTCGTGGGATTGGGTTTTAACTTGGTCCTCCAACGCTTGGAATTTGCCCCCTTTTCTAAGCTCCATGTCACGAAGTGATTTTACCCTCTTCACATCTTCCTCCAGATGAGAAATTTCACCCTTGAGCCTCGCAATGCTATTCTCCAGCTCGGTAACCTTTCGCTTTTTGTTGTCAAATTCTTCTCCAGCCAGGCGTAACCGCTCTCCATTTCTCAAATAGTCATGGGCAACAACAAGCCTAGTAAGACGCTCAAGATCGCTTTGAGTCTGTTGAAAATCCAAGAAGGCTCTCTTCTCCCCTCTTAATTTCTCAAGTTTCGGCTCAATTTCCTCCTTCAGCAGTCCCTCGATTTCGCGCACTTTCATCTCCTTCTTTGCCATCGTCTTTCCCGCTTTCTCCTTCCTATCCTCAAACATTCGCGTTCCGGCCGCCTCTTCAATCATGGATAAAATCTCCACCGGCTTCATATTCAACACCTTAGTAATGCGCCCTTGCATAATCAAGAAATTCGGGTTATTGATATTCAGCTGCACGCTTTGGAATAGATTCTGCACGGTCTGCTGTTGCGCGCGATGCCCATTGATGAGGTATTTGCTAGTCCCGCCCAGAACAATCTGCCTTGTCACCGATATGCTAGTATATTCCTCGAATCCAATTGGAGATTTGGACTTGTCGCGATTATCAAATACTATCGTCACGCTCGCTTTTGTGACTCCCGCTTGGCCGCGTTTGTAGATCAGATCTTGCAGATTCTGGGCACGCACAGTGCTCATATTGGTAATTCCGAGAACAAAGCAGATGCTGTCGAGGATGTTGGATTTGCCAGAGCCATTGAGGCCGGTGATCGAGTTGAATGATTCGTCCCTAGTTATTAAGGAAAATTTAGCACCCTCTCCCGAAAGGAAGCACACATGGGCCACCCCCCACCCATGACTATATCGAGGAATATCAAAACGTACCATCCTGATATGACAGTGCGCACCGCATACGATTTGAACCCCTACAAATTGAAAAAGGTAAAAAGATCAGCTTATGAGCCAAGGAAACAAGAGCAACTCCTCTAAACAACCCTCTCACGTATCGAATGAACTCACGTCAATGATAACCTCCACGATGCGCATGGCTGCTTTGTTATCTTTTCCTCGTGGTTCGGCCCGCAGCGCACAATTTCTTGCCCCGAATTGAGTTGCTTTGAAAGTATTTCGCGTGATCCTACTCACCTCGCAAATGCCTGGCTGCTCGGAGTTGGATCAGTATGTGCAAAGTCGTGGAAATTGAGGGTATATGATATATAGCTCACTCAGCCACACAAAAGATGCGGTGATATTGGGCGCAGGCTGCTGCTCGCTTTCTGAAAGTTGAGGGCGTCGTTCTTCGCCTATTTCGGTTGGAGCGGTGTCGTCGATAGCTGCTGGCTGCGGGTCGATTGGGTGTTTTGTTATCCTCCGAATCGAGCGTCGGTTGTCAGGGAAAATTAGGGCTTGGCATGTTGTCATTTTTCTTCTTTGGAAATAGCGCACGGTAGATTGTGCTCTGGGCTTAGTCATCGCCTACATAGATAGTTAACTAACTAGTGAGGCTACTACTGGTAGAGGAGGGGACTCCAACATCTACCTACGTTGTTGGGCACAATTGAATGATGTGGATGGTAATGAGATCTGATTTTAGGTGCTCTCGAAAAGAAATGTAGTGTTTGACTTCAAAGCCCATATACGTATTTTCTAAAAGCTACAAGTATCCAGAGCATGCCCATTTCAGATAGGCAAGACCTTCATACGAACCATATTACATCTCAGAATATCGTAGACACTAAAATAGATTTGTATGAAGAAACAGAGAATTGGGTTATTATTTACGCTGAGAAAATGAATGACAAAACTATATGAATGAGAGAGCAAAAAAAAAAAATAAATAAATAAATGAATAAATAAATAAATTAGAAAAAATAAAAGAAAAGAAGTAAAAGAAATAAAAGAAAGCAATGAGAGATAGAAGGGTAAATAACTGGCAAACAAGTAAATAGAATGAAATCTTATATCTGCATTTATCCCCAAAAGAGAAAATTATGATTCTTTTCGGTCAACATATGTTCTGCCTGTCTGTATGTCTTCGGCCTTTAAGGATGTGTATTTACCACCCGGTTCACTTCTCACTCTTCCCCGACAAGGTTGGTACCCTCTCTCAGGCCTTCAACGACCAATTCGTGTCCCTCAGCCCGTTTGTAGATGTCCTTCACGTCATCTGTTGTTTTGTTCCAGTTAGTTCAGTTCAGCACAGGTTTTCTGCGGAAGGAAACATTTCATAAATATCAAACACAAATGATAGAAATCTTCCTTACCAGTCGTCGTTTCGAAATGGCTAGTGGCATCGTAACTCTTAGAAATGTAGATGTGGTCCTTGCTGCCATCCTCCAGCGGCTCGTACAATGGGATCGGGGGACCCATGAATTTCTCTTGGATTTCACCAAGGCGCTCGAAGCCTGGTTCCAGCTCGATGTGGTGGTTCGCTTCATTTTCGGCAATGGTGGAGACGATAGCGATGTAGTAGCCCTTCGGGCAGACATTGTGCGCGGAAGACACCATCGCAATGTAGATATCTAGGTTATTATTTTTATCCTTAGTAACTCGGAGACTCCCTCTTCTGCCCATTAAATTCGGACGGATATTCTTTGTGGGAGGAACATACCATGCTTTCGTCCAACTTGGGATTGGGGGATGATCAGTTGTAGGGAGTCGTTCGAGTCCGTTTTATCGATTGGATGGGTCAAGATACAAATGGCCTTGAGCAGGTAGCCGGTAACCTTGACTTTCCCGGGGAAATATGTAGGGTCGCCGATGATTTTCTTGGTTTTGGTTGTGAAAGTCATGCCATCTCCCGGTTCTCCTCTTTCTTTCATTGTGGCTTTGATGCCTGACACCTTATCGCCATCGTATATAACCTCGTCGATGTTGGTATTGAGCATGTATGTGCCCCCATAGATTGCAGACAGGCGAGCAAAGCCTTGAGGCAGCTCACCGAGACCAAAGAGTGGGTAGATATAAGGAGACTTGCCATAGCGTGCCATGGAGTTGACATAAAGACGAATTCTATCTATTGTCTCCTTTGCCTTGCCGGCCTCCGTAATATAGTCGTCGGACTGGTAAAGGGCCATGGAGTGTCCGATAAAGTCCTTGGTTGGAGCTTCTAGGCCGAATTTGTCGTAGACCTCTTTCATAGTGCACGTTGCCATGTTTAACCCTAATATACATGTGAGAATTTAATAATTCAGAAAAGGGAGGGTGAACAGATATAATATTCGAACCTTGATGGGTACTGGGGTTATTCTCATCAAACTCTCCAACCCATTCGAGGAACTTCTTCGCCCGCCGCTTTTCGAACAGGCCCATCAGCGAAGATCGAAGCGCCTCTCCCGCATCAGATGGGACCTTGGCAACAGTGGCTTTGGGGCCGCTACCCTGCTGCACGTAACTTCCCGCAATTTGCCTAAATTCAAGGTATCTAGTAACATCGGTCGAGACCAGGATATTGGTGAGTTCGCCATTCGACATGAGAAGCTTAGGAACCAGATCGACGTTCCAGTCGTTGACTCGGCCATATTTCTTCCACGGTTCCTCGCCAGGCTTCACGTCGCGGAATTTTTTGAAAAGCTAAGTACATCATAAAAGGTCAGTGATGAGGTCTCGGGGCGCAATGGGAAGTCTCTAAGAAGGACGCACAGTTTCTATATTGACAGAGGCAGCCTCTCTATTACAATGGTTAGCATAATGACATATAAACGTGTTCCATGGGAAGCGCGGGGGTTTGCCAACTCACCCTCCATAGTGGTCGTTACGGTCGATGTGAAGGACCTTCTGTCCCTTAACGCTGAGTACACTGTACAAGGGGATTAGCGGACATATTCTCATACATATCCTATTCGGGACGAGAAGATCATTTACTTACCCCGAAAGAACACATTCCGTCAAACCTAGAGGATTAAAAAGTCGGTCAGTTGAAGCCCAAACACATGAAGAGCAATGTAACAGTGGGGTAAAAGGCTATACCGGTCCCCATAACCACCGCATCGTATTCAGGCGAGATGTCTTCCATGGTGAAATACGAAGATAGGCTATTTCAGTAAAGCAAGAGTTATTGTTAAAGAACTGGGTGGGTAATAAGGAGGTTGAGCAATCAGCGGCAGTGAGGGTAGAAAGGTGGTCACGGTTGTTGGGGGGAAACCATTGAACCACAAGCTCTGGGTTTCTGGGTGGGTGAGGAACGTGGATTACTCCACTACTGGCCGGTTGGTTCCCCGCAGCCACGCTATTGGATTCATGGCCAGCAAACCTTCTGTGTTGGCCGTGAAGGTATTTCAAGGCAGAGCAAAATCAATAATAAGAATACATAAGCCTACAAATGAGCTATTCTATCCTCCTTAGGCGCTTGATATGTACCAATAACCACAATCAGGAGACCCCAAGCTAGTGAAATTGTCTAGTTATATTTCACCAGCAGTAAACTCCTCCATCTAAGCTTCTGAGGACTGATGGCTGTGCCCACACTTACACCGGTAAGCCGCAAAGCTATTGAATTTTCTGGGAAATAAAGCGGCCAGGGAATGAAAACAGATGGAAAGTCTTGGTACATATACTTTCTTAGAACAGATGCAGATTGTTCATCAATCCATAATTCAGTAGGCTAACAAATTCATCGATTTTATAATACTACAAAAGGACTATTACAGTACAAAATGAAACTGAGATACAAAAGTGGCTCAGGACGATGGGTGAGCCTTACCAGACGTTGACGATTCGCCTCTCGGTTCCTCCACATCTAACACTGGGGGTTCATACACATTCTCCTCTTCCATCACTTGTGCGTCAGCGGGAGAGTAGTCGCCACTTTCATAAAGTTGTCGAGCGTCCTCCCAGGCATACCATCTCTCACGAAGAACTTGTTTGATCGATTGTTGCGTACCCCGTACCTGTTATCCGGATAAATGAGTTAGATAATTTGTCTCCTTCAAGACAGCGGATAAATGGTAATGAGGAGGACAAAGGTTTTTTGTCTTTGCAAATATAACATCAAAAGGCGTAAATGAATGCAAGGATAGGATCAGGAAAACAGTTTCAAACACATATCATTTCTATCGGGCTTAAGCGGTCCCAATAGAAGTCATATCGGCGAGTGAAAAGATATTTCATCACAAAAGTAACAATCACAACGTATTGTCAAGGGCAAGTAATACTCACTGTATTGTCACGATTATTAGATTCGTAGTCGCCATAGCCAGCCTGTAGGCGCTGCCTTTCGTAGCGGGCGGTAGCTATCCGGTTGCGCTCTTTCACGCAGAGCCAGTAGAGCTTGTGAAGGTCATCCCATGACTTTTGCCGAAGCTCTTGAATCGACCAAGCACGTCCTAAGCGGTAGTATTAGCGAAATTGCCTTGTTTACTTCATATTGACCAAATCGTCCGCTCCACAGGGCAGTGAACGCGTACCATGAGCATATTCCTCCTCCGGAGTTGGGATAGGTTTCCGATCTGGTCCAAAAAATCCCCAGAGGCCATGATTCGGGTTGCTAGGTCGTTTTTCCTGCTCCGCCGGCTTAACTGGGCGTGGCAAAGGATACTTTGACACTGACAGCGGCTGTCTCGGGCCGGTCCTGTGAATAGCAGACACACCACGGTGTTTACTCAGGTCCCGTTTCAAACCAGGAGCCGGTGTAGTGGAGAATTTCGAGCATTGGAAGCAAATAAAGCTCAATGGGAATTGAAGAGCGGGAGCAAGGAAAATGGGAGGCAGCTCGGCCAGCGGAGTACCTCCATATTGTCTCGCAAGACGAGTGATAGATCGTGAAGGCATCTTTTTCAGCCTGATGGGAGGGAACCGTCGCGCTTTTGAAGGGTGAAAATTTTCTCAGAGAAAAATGACGGGCTCAGACTAGTATAGTCACGTGCGTTAGTGAATACGAGCCTCTTGGCAGCTTGGGCGGTGAGGACAACTTTGCTTGCATGGCGATTGCTGGCAGCTAGAGATTTGTACCGCAGCTGTTGCGGAGTTCATATGTAGTTAAACACAGTCTCAGGGCCGGTTGTTGATGGCGATATTACAGGAATACAATATTTATTAGCTTTATAATCTCGAATGGCATTCTACCTTAAATCAAAGATCAAACATAAGAGCTTGTGCATAACGGTAGCTTTCACTCGAAATGAATGGTGATAAAATAAAAGCTCAAAACACGCCCTTTAGATCGATATTTTATACCAGCTTCTCAGAACTTTAATGCTTCTCATAAAGCTGGCGGAGACACCTGAGCAACTAGTATATTCCAATTCCACAACGCCCAGCGTCAAAGCGCAGTAGGAAACCTGCAGTCGGCTTTTTGGAGACAACCTCATTCGACAACGGTATAGCTGTAACATATATATAGCTGTATCTTCCTGAACTTGCCGTGGTGTATGGTGTATCCTGTGAGTTGGAGACCGTGCAGAGTACATGAAATGGGAACCAACCCAGGAAGGCCCACTGTAAATAGACGCGCGCTTAGCGCTTGAGTTTCCGCTGCTCTCAGCGGTAATCCTAATGCATTTGACTGGATGGCGATGTCGACCTCATGCTCTTGCTCTCTCCACACCTTCGTCTTGCGCATTGATATCGCCAGTTCTATCGCGCCATACTCGTCATACCCACAAACCCCGTCTTAAGCGTCCCCGAAGCTGCTTTCCACCATGAATAGGCCAGGTTTGTTCTCGCTTTCATCCCTCCCTCTCCGATCCTGGTCCCGGGATAGCTCTACTCTACGGCCTTCCACTTGGGAAAAGAGTCGCGGAT
Organism: Blastomyces percursus; assembly: GCA_018296065.1. Lineage (NCBI taxonomy): Eukaryota > Fungi > Ascomycota > Eurotiomycetes > Onygenales > Ajellomycetaceae > Blastomyces > Blastomyces percursus. Next base: position 6,495 of record JAFEJD010000166.1, on the reverse strand, counting down.
CCTTCCTCTGCCGGTATGTTTGGATGGGAGCTTGGTACCTCCCTACCTGGGAGGATGGTAGCTAAACCAAGCTGCCGCATTTGAGCATCATGCCGCACAGGGAGCCCCCTCTCCGCATCTCTTCACGCGCTAGGCTTTAGATCATCCCGACAGCTTGTCCGGATCAGAATATAAGGAATGCATACTAATATATCGAGCCGCGATGCAGGTCCTGGCCAACAGCCGTTGCGAGGGATGTCCGGCTTCCCCGCCCAGCAACAGCAACAGCCCCAAACACGAACCACCAATCCATCATTAGCATCTACGCGCCTCCCAAATGGTAAAATCGGTGCGGTTATTATATGGTATCTGAGCTCCAGCTTCATATCGATATGCTGACCGGAGACCTGGTATAGGAACTGGGGCCAACTGGGGATTTGGGTTGCCAATGGGGGGTGCGCCTGGGCTACAAAGTAACCAGCAAAGGACTGTGAATGCCATGAATAGCTTTGCACAAAGCATAAGTGGATCTCAACCAGCAACACCATTAGACCTCTCGTAAGTTGTCATATCAACATATCTTCTTGTGCTATACCTCTTCCTCCACAATCACATCAGTGTACAATTTGCCAAGTCATCAAAGCACCTGTGTCTTCTATTTTTCCCTGAAAGGATGCGACGCAGAGGGACTCCCCTTCGGGGCAGGAGAGTAGCACGTTTACATCACCACCAGTTGAAGCTAACTCCCGACATATCTTCTATCAGCGAATTTCCCTCTCTCTCTAGTGTTCCGCAACAATCCCAACCTTCCGCTTCTGGGCAAGCTACTTGGGCCAATGCCAGCCAGCGAGTAAATCAGCAAAGTGCAATTCAAAGACAGTCCCAACCGCCGTCCCGAGTTTCGCAAACCCAAGCCCAGTCTCACCAACCTCAGTCACAATCACATGCTTCTCATGAGGACCTCTTTCCCTCCGCAACACAATTTGCAGCGCAGCTGGATGACTTCAGGAATGGGGGCCAAGGCATAAGTGGTCAGCTTTCAGGAGGAACTCAACCTCAAACGGGAAATATTGACGAATTCCCACCATTAGGGAGAAATGCGCCAGCGGACATCGGCCAGGAAAGACGAGCAAGCCTTCTTCAATCCGGAGCCTTTGGCGATTACGGAGGCAGGGTGGCCTTTCCCAATCTCAACCAGAGCCATTCTGGGCAAGGTCGAACCTTACTCGGAAATATGGTCAACGGACAGCAGGATAGCAGGATCATGTCTCCAGGCGCAGGCGGGTCGGGTGGTCAGTTTGTACCTTTATGTTGAACTAATTTCTTTTTCCAACCGACTAACATTCGCTTTAGTTATGTCAACATCTAGATCGCCTATGGGCCAAGTACAGAATGGCGGACTTTCCCAGGAGAAAGATGTAAGCACCACCTTTTCTACTGTTGGTGTTTGTGCTAATCGTTCGTCATAAGGATCTCGCGGCTTCGTCTATACAACGAACTATTCGACCTGAGGCATACTCAGAGCAGCAAAGTCAACCAATCATACAACAGCCACCTCAAAATCGTCAGCAAAAATCTGGCAGTTTTGGGGACGAGGGCCAAGAACAGTCACAGCAAGACCAATCCTCTGAGCAAACCCCGCTCTCCCAGATGTCTGATCGAGATAGGTTCGGGCTTCAAGGACTTCTAAGTATGATACGCAGCGAAAATCCAGATGTCGCTACTCTTGCGGTCGGTCAAGATTTAATGACCCTTGGGTTAGATCTAAATCAACCAGAGTAAGTTAAACCTTCGCTAAATTTCTCACCCCAGGAGGGCGGCGGAGTGCCCTAGTAATTCTAACCACCCTTTAGACCTCTTCATCCGTCGTTTGCTTCTCCTTTTATTTCGTCGAATGCAGCCGTGCCACTCCAAGTGGACTTTACATTACCAGCCTGCTATAATGTTGCAAATGTCCAACCACTGCAGACCCGTATCCCCAGCTTCAGCGACGAAACGCTATTCTATATATTCTATAGCATGCCACGGGATGTCATGCAGGAACTTGTAGCAGAGGAACTGATGAGCCGGAAGTGGAGATACCACAAGGTGGAGCGCGCGTGGTTGACTAGGGATGAAGCATACATTGTTGAGGTAGAACGAGGGCTGAGCGAGCGTGGCATCTACATCTTCTGGGACCCTACGACCTGGAAGAAAGTCAGGGTGAGTTTTCTGTTTTGACATACTTGCTTTTGTGCCGTGTTTTATGCAGACCAACAATGTTTTCGCCCTCCGGAGACATCCGATTCCTATGTACATGTACAAGAAAACGCAGCTGACTCGGTTAAAAATGTTGGAATTTTTCAAAACAACAGCGCGAATTCGTTCTCCGATACGCAGATTTGGACAATCATCTCGATAGAAGGAGTTATGCTCAAGGGGTTGCTTTCCCTCAAAATACTTGATGGGCACGTCACTCGAATCGATCCCTTTTTGTTCTTCTTGACGAAATGGGCTCGCGAATGGTAATGAGTTTCTACGACATGCCTCTCCAGATGTCAAGCACAGGTAGCACTTGGTTGGCATGGTCACGATTATTTAAGTAGGCGTAGCAGAACAGCAAATGGGGATAGATAATTGAAAGCTATGGAATCTATTATCTATTTTCATTCACACTTTTTGCCATACTTTTCCAATTTCTCTTCTTTTTATTCTTTTTATTCTCTTTTCCTTGTCCAGTTACTATAGTCCTTCCTTGTCGACCTTCGTTTTTATGCTCTTCCTTTTTCCCCCTGCCACTCTTAACCATAAGGGCGTGGTCGTGATCTAGTTTTACAACTTGCTCATTTTTCCCTGCCGCTGCTCCTTTCTAGCATGAAGGAGTTCTGTTTAATAATAGTGTCTTGCTGCGGGTTTTCATCTTTGACTAAGGAGCTTGATGAATGGAGGAGAATATGAGCATGTTAAAGAGTGATGTGATATTTTCCTTGCTAGCTACCCAGCTCGTAATGAATCATATAGCTATCATGTATCAACCACAATGTGGCGGCCAGCTCACTGTAATATTTTTAGCAGCATTTACTGGATGAGTATATATACGGCGTCATCTTGCTTTTATCTATTTGTTCCTTTCTGCTATCGATTATTGGTTGTGAAAAGGGCTTTGCTAACCATGCACACAAGTCAATAGCTAACTAAACAAAAATCCTGCATTCTCATGCATTTGATAACAGTTTAGTTATGACCATAAAGCTCTCTCCCTATGGAACACGCCCCTTTACCACCACGTCCACCACCACCCCTCGAAAACAAAATACAACAACCCAACCCACTCACAACCTCCCCACCTCAGAATCCGTATTAACCTTATCATGTTCCCCCACAACACAAACCTCCCCAGTATCCACCCTGCTAATCTCCGACCTAACCAACGCCATGCGCTTCCCCGCATGCACCAGCTCATTCACAATCCGCACCTCCACCCCCATCGGCGCCGGCCGCACGAATTTCACATTCAACGTCCGCGAGACGCCTCCCTGGGAGAAGTGACCGGGTTTGGAGAGAGCGATTAGAAACCCGGTTGATGTCACGTCGATTAAGGTGGTGGCGCAGCCGCCGTGGAGGGCACCGGTTTTGTTGCAGAAGGGTTCGGTGATCGTTAGGAGGAAGGAGACGCGCGGGCGCGGGCTGTGGGAGGCGGACTCGTAGCGGACGTGGTCGCGGATGAGGTCGTGGTTGTAGCCCTGGGTTAGTTTTTCATTTTGAGTGTTCGTTTCTTTTTACTCTTGTGTATGTTTCATTCGCGTGATATTACATCCTGTACAATTGTGTACGGTTTTTTTGGGAGGTGGAAAATAGAGGCATATTTGGTAGGGAAACGTTAAGATGAAGGTTTGAAGATTTTTTTTTTCTTTCAATTTTTGTGATATTGTAAGTGTAAGTACCTTGTAATCATTATTTTGTTTCTCTCCCGCATAGATCGCCTTCATCCGCTTGTGGAGCTTTTCAGAGTCCATCTTCTATGCACGCGTTTGGGAGAAATTGAACGCAGGCCAGCTCAAGGGGAGGATATTAGGATGGGTGGTTCAAGTTAACTGCCAGCGGTTGGAGGTAAATTAAGGCCCAGGGTAAATCAAGGACATCAGTCTGCGTTTTATATAAACAAAATAAAACACATTGGGAGAAAACAGAGCGAAATAGTCTATCTTGCTATTCTTGCACGAGGAGGAGCACAGAGAGTGAAAACGGCAAAGCTGGTTGGGCCCGTGGATGAGACGTAACAGGCAAAAATGGACATAACCTAGGTACGGTATGCCATTGTTATTTAACCTAGCACGGCGACGGAAGAAGCAATAAGGGATTCTGATGCATCTTAACCCAGATAGGCCAGTTGCCTTGGTGCAGGGTGGCTTGAGAACCTCGGCGCAGCGAGGTGGAGAGACATGTATGTAGCCGCGGTCTGTGGTAGGCTGCTCTGAACCCTGAATCGCTAGAGCGTCAAGCGGACCGGCTAGCCTTCTTTTCTTCTTTCACCTTGCCCGAGCGCTTACGGATGGAACAAGTCGTTAGGAGGAGGTTGGCTTGCCGTGGCCCGTGGGTGGCGCCTAGGTGGAGGTCTGGAGAAGGCTCCTCCTATTAGCGCCGGTTCACATTCAATCTAGGCACGGACTAGGGCAGCCTTACTGGCGCTCCATGGCCGAAAAATACAGCGTAACCAGGTTTCACAACCGACGTGTCGGGGACTCAATCAAGGACCACAAAGCAATAAATAACAAGCTCCCGCGACTAGAAATTAGGAGGTGTGGTGACACCGTCTTGGACCATTTAATTCACGGAAAAGTTGTCGACGCTCGTTATAAATAGGTTGATAATGGAGTCTTTGTGCCAAAGGCGGATCCAATACTTCTTACCAGCAGTTGTCCTGCCCTGCGCATTGTCTGCTACCATAACTAAAAGCCATTCCGGCAACTCGAGGAGCCAACTGTTGAAGGAGCGATCCGTTCCTGTCGTTGTTGAGATGGCGGCTTCCTGGCGACTCCGACATAAAAATGGCATGATGGCGTGAGGATATATAATATTAAGGCAGCTCTCACCCTCGACTCTGAGTATTAGCTTCTCGCCCTATGGCCTTTTGAGTCAAAAAGAATCTGCAGTCCTTCAGTATTGCTCTGAAAGTCCTAATTATTTGCCCTCTCGTCTGTCTGTATTGCAACATATGATTCATATAGGTACAGAAACTGGTCACAATTGATCCCTGCAGCGCCTCAAAGGTGTTCGAGAATGACATTCCTAGCCCCCTACACTTCTCTGATGCGAATTGGTCAAGGGTTAAACTCACGTTTGGTTTCAGGGGTTCCTTCTGGGTGCTGACTCGTTGTGTTAGTTTCAATTCCTATACTCAGCAAATCTGCATCGACGATGCAGTAATAGTTCATGAATATAACGAGGGCTCAGAGAGTCAACATCGTTGTTTACCGGGCGAGTTCCCGCCAGATAATGCTGATGGCTCCAACAACGACGCTGGCGATGTTACGACGGAAGAGGCAGCACAACCTGCTGATGCCTGTTTGCAGCCGCCGCCTCCTAACACGAAGACGGAAAAAGTCAAGGCTTCAAACGTGAATCAGACCGTCACATATACTGCCCATGCGATTGACAATCTCGCAGATGTTGTCGACACCCTCAATATCTCCTCAAGTGCCACAATCAACTATGCCAACAGCCATAGCAATGGTTCCGCTAGTTTCGTAAAAGAAAACAGTATCAGCGAGAGTGACATCAATTTCATTGTCTCCGTCAAAGTGACCAACGAGCTCCCCATCCTCCCAACTCACCTGGAGTTTCGACCCCTGGATGGCTTGGATCCCGATCAATTCTCGGAGGTATATGGCGATTGTTTTATCGCCGGCTTCCTTGAGGGCGGTGAATTTTCAGCCATCGTCAGTATCAAAGTCCAGGACAAGAATAAGATATCCAGTGTGAAAATGGCGGCGGAGATGCAGCTTTCCGCAACGAAATACTTTCAACCCATGAGCGGAGCGGTGGCTGATAAGGAGAACCTAGATATTTGGACTGATACCGATCTCAGCATTTCCGTAACCTGGTCAGGGGGTGGAAGTATCAAAAATCCTAAAGTTGTAGACAAACTGCCCCTTTTGTTTCTGCAAGTCCATGGCTAACTGTGAAGTTCTAGGCAAGTTGGGACCTGCCCACTATAATCCAAGCCGCCAACGACTTCCCGGCCCAAGTTTCGAAGTATTCACAGAGGACTCAGGCAATTCTAATGAGCTACAACTCCGTTCGATCATTCCATGAATTTAATGCAAAGGCTCCACGACCTTTTGTTGTTCTGGATTATCGCTTGTGTGGTAAATTCCCTATTGACTTTCTTATCTATTGATGTCCGACCTGACCTATTGACCAACACCTTCACAGAGCTATATACCGCCGAGCTTCTCAGTGCATTCATTGCGTATAAAACTCTATGGAAATTAGTATCAAAAAGCAAGATGCATTCGTTCCGCCCCGCCCCCCCCC
>JAFEJD010001656.1:0-13296 GCA_018296065.1 Blastomyces percursus | reverse complement strand
AAAAAAAAAAAAAAAAAGTCCCAGACCTACGACGACCCCAAAATCTTCATATACGCATCCTCCACATCCTTTGCAATCTCCATTAGCGTTACAATAATAATCTGATGCGTGATATGCGGCAACTTATCCCGATGCAGCCCAATCCACTCAAGCGGCGGCGTCGCCTCCCCCATATCCCGTAGCTGCGGCGTCTCAATCACCGGCGGCTCTAGCGCCGTATACACATATCGCGACTGCGGCACGTTGACCACCGCAGTGATTTTCCCCTGACCAGTATCCTCCCCACCTTCGCTCCCCTCGTCGTGCTCGCGCGTAATCTGCACCGTGGGCTGTGGGAGGGGCTTTCCCAACCGGCTGGCGAGGGTGTTGGTGTGGTTCGTCCACATGCCTCGGATGAAACTGATGCGGGAATAGTTCCACCCGACGTCGACTTTGCCTTCAAAGGAGCTTTTGAAGATGTAGTCGATCTGGTTGGAGTGGAGGGCTTGCCAGGTTTCCATGCTTGCGATGACACGGGGTACGTTCAGGATGGTCCCGCCGCGAGATTCCTCTGCGCGTATTACAATGTCGTGGACCGAGAGGTCCTCGGGTGCTGATTCCTGTGCTGTCCCGGGCCGGCTGACGCCGGATAATGCTACCTTGAGCTGGCCCAGTGTGAGGCCAAGCCCGCTGTTGATTCGCCCATCCTCAGCTGCGACGGAGAAACGTGCTTCGGCATCCAGAGCTACGAGCTTGAAGATTTGGTGGTCGTGGAAGGTACCGGGGAATGCCCCAATGTTGATAGATTTGAGGAGTACCACCACCTCGGTGTGCAATGATATCGGCATCTTCTGGTTATCTCCATCGGCGCTCTTTGCCAATGGAGTACCTACTGTTTGTTGCAAATCGCCAAAGCCGATAGTGGATTTCCGACGCAGGAATCTTTCAATCTCCTTTAAAGAGGATTGATACGCGGTCTGTTTCTCTTGCAGAAATCGTTGGAGTGTTTGGTAGAGAGCTAGCCCTTGCGAGGCAGTGAACGAGGTGCAGAATACTTGAAAATTGTCTCCTTCGAGCACGCTGACGAGATAGTCCTTTTGGGAGGCGGACGTATTCCGAACGTTGAACATGAAAAACGCGAACGATGTTACATCTGCCACTAGGAATGGTTGATACTCGAAAGACACTTTAGCCTGTAGCCGATTGAACCCTACTGATGCTTGGATCAAGGGAGTCTGGTATGATTTTTGATCATAGTCTGGCCATTGGATGGATGTTCGAACCCTAAACTCCTGCAATCCGATGGCGCCGCTAAGTCGCCCCTTGCTTTCAACCGCAATGTCTTTAAATCCAACACAGAGGTTTTGCTCCCAATCAGATGTTTTCTTCGACGATAACCACAGATCCTTGATAGTGAATTCCGACTTGCCCAACGTCTGGCCTAAATCAAGGGAAATATCTAGTTGCGTTATCGCGATCACTGCATTCCAAGGGAATGAGCCCGTAGCAGTCATCTGCTGATATCGCTGGACGAGGTATGCTTGCGTGTCAGTCGCAGGTGGTTGGGGGTTAACTGGTTGCCCTTTTGGTGGACCTTCGGGCGGAATCCATATCTCACGGAACAGGAGAAAGTCCTGGACTTGTTTGGCATTTACCTGAAGCTTCGTGGGCCTGATCTTCAGGATTGCTGAAATACCACTGTTAGAACTGACATGCTTACTATTCATCATCGACATAACTATAGAGTCAACTGTCAAGCTAGCGGTGGATTCGCTCGAGTAAACATGCTTGACTGAAGCGTGTAGCGCATTAAACGCCAAAGACATGGCAAAAAACCGACTCTGCTCTGCCGATTGGACGGTGTTGACTGTAATATAGCTGTCGTCAAAACAAGCTGTTGCTAAAACCCGTGCGATAGGTTGGCAACTGAGAGTAAATTCCTGCCTGCAAATGCGTAGTCCAACATTTAATTTGCACCGTCCAAGGATGGTTGTAGGGTTATTTTTTTCCGGGGGTTTCTCAAGGGAAGGACCTTGGGCAGGCTGGCTTTTGCTGGACAGGTCCTTTGTTCCCTCTGATTCTCCCACAATTTCTTTCACACTCTCAGATATCTGAGTTATTAGAGGTACAACGGTGGGATGGAGGACATTGGTGGAAGCATCAACCTTCATTTCTGCATTTAACGTAGGCTCTCCATCTCCAGCGTCCTCAAATTGAACCTTTAATGCAACCCCGGGAGCCCGAAGTGTTGCTGTAGTTTCAGCATCCTGCTGGATATACTGACCGTACTTGCCTCCACCAGTAGTTCGATTACTCCGCGCCGTTGGTGAAACTGTACTTGTCGCCAGGTCGTCCTGTCGGCCCTGTAAACTGACCACAGCTCCAGAGAAATCTGCATCGATAAGTAGAGAAGCGAGCCTAACAATACTCGGGCTAGAACTTGTCTTTTTCTTTTGTGGAGGAATTGCCGCTCTCCACAGTCTGATTGCTTTGCGCAGATTTTCGCTGGCCAATGCAATCGAATCTTGAAGAATGCTTGCGGGCAGAATGAACTCTGATGTAATTCGAATATCCAACTCTTTACCCGCCGCTTGGAATGCCAGTCTACGCTCATTTCCATTGGACAGATAAGCAACATTGAACACGGCCTCGGGTAGAAGGGCAGAATTTCGTGACCGCTTCCTCTTATCCATTTGCAGAGGAACCATTTGAAGTTGCATATCTTCGATTCTTAGACGGGCGGCACTTTGTCTTCTGGTTGCTAGCTCTACCTTGTGAATGGAAAACACGAGATCCTCTGGTTGTCTGCCTTGGTGACAGGAAGCTGGTGCAGAAATCATCCAGCTCACTTGGATATTAGCAAGGACAACGGAGTACATAGCATTGAACAGACTTTGTGCGACGGGTTGCTGGCCATGGACCTCCATGGACGGCCTCTTTTCAGTTGCCGTGATTAGTCGTAATTTCCTGAGATGCTTGACCTCCTGGGATAAATCGAGAGTCTTCAGTCTCTCTTGGAGGTGAGCGGCGATGTCAACAATCATCGATGCTGTCTCGGCATATAGTTCGATTTGTAAACCGTTGTTGACCACATCGTAAGATCGAACAACATCACTGTAATCATTTATCTTCGAAGTTCCAAATATCTGAGCGTCGAGAAGCAAACTGCCGTACGGTTGTGTGTCTACCTTGTCGCGTTTCTTGAGGTCGAAACTAATGCGAGAAAGCAAGAGGTTGAATTCAGGATGATGGAGAATGGGTTCACTGGGAGAAGCATTCTCTAGATGGAATTGAACCAAGCCGACTGTGAGATTCATGTCGGCAGAGTAATCTTTGCTGCTCAAACCAGGAGCAGTTGCAAAAATATCGACACCAGCCAATGTGAGTCGTACTTTATATACGAGGTCATGGACGGCTCGGTCAGAAGGCTTCGTTTTGGGTGAACTGCGCCCGCGAGAAACGAGGCGGTCGAAGTGTTGGACAAGAATCCGAGTATCGTGCTCCAAGTCTGCCAATAAATGTGATATTTCTGGTCCATTTAAGGCGCCGAGAAGGTTCCGCACAGCTCCCGCATCGACTTTGGTCAGCTCAATAGTTGTATCGATATCCAAAGACGTACGATTGTGGGGTGTAGCAATCATAATACGGCCGTTGATGGGTGGGATATCCAGTGCTGAAATGATACTCGAGTCTCTTTCGTTGTCTGTCCAGAACTTGTGTGAATTATTTTTCACGTCAAAGTCAAGCTCTAACTTGGAACCTTTCGCTGGGGCAATAGATAGTCGAGCGACTTTCCCAGAAATGGCGTAAACTAGCGATGGAAGGAGCAAGAATCGTACATCGTAGTCATCCAAAAACATTGCGACGTGAAATCGATGGATGATCTTTTTCTTGGGGGTGTTGGGTCGTGCCTCGAGCTGTGATTGCGATGGCTCGACAACGGAAACCAATCCCATAATATATTTAACTTCATCCTCGACAATTCGATCAACCACTTGAACTATACCTAGCGGGTCTTCGTTCATATCGTAGCGCAACCTCTGGCACGCAGCCGCGGATTTCCAGTCATGTTTAATACGTGTCCCGGTGACGTGTGAAGTGTGCGATACGAAAACGTTGGAGGACATGAGTCTCCAAATCATCAGGTCTTTTAGGCGACTACTAAATTGCACTGAAGATTCATCCGAGCTTACAACCACGCTTGTAGAACTTCTTGAATCTTGCCCAGAAGGTTGGTGGATTACTGAGCCCTTAATACCACTTCCTCGTAAAGCGACATTAATGTTGATTCCGTCAATGACAACGGATCCGTCATCAGTCAGGAAAACAAATTGAATATCATCTCTCTTGGTGGTGGGCTTTGCCTCATGCGATGCGTGGCGCGGTGCGTCTGTCTGTTTCTGTCTTCCTGATACCATTTTAACGATGCCTTCAACAAGCTCACAAATTTCCCATTTAAGTCCCAGAGATATATTAGAGCAGTACGTCTGCACAGCTATTGAGCGGTAGTCGCCTGCGCTTGATTGTTTCATGGAACTTACTGCGACGCTCATCGAACTCGAGAAGCCCTGGAGCAGCAACTCGCTCTCCTTCGGGCCAGGGTCTAAACAGAACCTTATCCTGTTCATATTCAAATCGAAGGCTTGGTTTGTAGACCCTGGTAAGTTGTTGTTTCCATCTTCCCAGTTCCCCCAAATTACTTTCATCACAGCACTCTTTTTGACGTGCGCAAGGTCCCAGGTTCTCCAGCGGTCAAAGTTCGACAAGACAGTGGTTCGAGCGTCCGATGGACATGGAATTGTATTGGCCTTGCAATCGCAAGTCAGTTTCGATATTTGACCTGCAGGTAAACAGTTATAGATGTTGCGCAATCGAGAAATAATTTTCCAAGAATCATGAAGCCTCAGATGATCCTGTGCTGCTCGTAAAACATAGGAAGTTCGTGTTAGAAATAACGGGTCCGGAGTCTGGGAACCGTGGTTTGTAAGGGTGTAAACCAAGAAGCGAAGTCGTCTTGTATAAGCTGCGGAGGATTTCTGGAAAGGGTCTACAATTGAGTCGACCATGTTAGTGGTCCGGTCGATCAGGAAGGCCGAGTCTTGAACAGACTTGCTTGAAGTGACTGTTTCAATATCCTGAATCTGAATGCGAGAGCGCTGGGTTTGTTCGGATGCCGACCAACAAATTATATTTTTCAATGTGCAGTTGACCAAGCCTTTGCGATCAAGCGCTTCGATTTTCTCTCCATGAGCTGATAGTGAAACAGAATCGGCCGCTACATGTACGGTGAAACTTGTTTTGGTAGGCTGTACGTGATCATCCCGTTTGCTTTCGATAGCCGTGCGGCACGTAGCGCGAATATGAGCAAGCTTCAAGTCATACTGGTCCCGGAAGTTGCCCCATTGATCTTCATACATTGACACGGATGAATTGATAAATCGGATGTGTGAGTGGGGAAAAACGAGTGAAAAATTGGATATCTTTTTGAACCTCGCCAGCGCCTTCTCATGGGCTAAAATGTCTGAAATGACACTAGCCTGGAGGTTATCAATGATATCAACTGGGCGAGATGGTTGCAGTTCATCAAAAAGAGACGATAGCGCGAAAAGAGCCTCTGGAGAGCCTAAGCCGCGTAGGCCGGGTTTAAAGTCACAGTGGAAAAAGACCTGGGTAGAATTCTCATAGTTGGGTCTAGAGTCAATTGCAATATCACTACCCAAATCCCATTCGCTTTGTTCTGGCAAGGCATCGGCACGGGAGAGAGTAGGAACATCCGTAACATCAGGCTCGATCCCGTTGAAATGAAAGTACGGCATAGCCCAGGGGCTGGATATACTGTTAATGAAACTTGGCATCTTATCTCGCTCTCGCACTCCATGTTCAGGGCTGTGAGCGCTTTGGCTCTTGGAAGTAATTCTTGCATCATAGGGAGTAGGTCCGGGAATTCTGCTGTTCGGTATATTCGTAGTGGGGGGTACGTGGTTAAAATGTGGTAATTTTGCACGCCTTGATTCGGAAGATTGAGAGGAACGTATCGAACTTTTCCCGCTTGTTGTGTATGGAAATGAGGATGACGAAGAAGAGTCCGGACAGAATGTAGGAATCGACTGAATCGGTTCTGGCATCAGAGGTACGTGTATGGCTGGAGGACTGACTTTGGCGTTGCTAGTGTCTATAGCAAGATGGGGGAATGTATTTTCATCACTGTGAAGTAGCCACGGCGTCCTATTGGACCGCTGATCATGTACGCGGATGTGGTCTTGTTGAAGCCCACGGGCAGTGAAAAAGTTTGGTTTGCGCTCCACCATCTTGAGCAGGAGCGATGTTTGGAAATAACCATGGGTCTTAACTGTCTCTCGTGAAGGCTCTCGCAATCGAATAGCAGCTTTTCGATCTACTACAGCGAAAATAAGGTCCGGCAAATTCAGGTTAAGGCGCTCAGAAAACTGCAGGTCGGCCCAATCATTGAAGTCAAGGTCGATAACTCCGGAACTGAATAAGATTCCAGATTCTTCGGTCAATACCCAAATCCGTATACAATTGACTTTAGCTCTCAAAAATGTCACGTCATGGATCACGACGGAGTGTAGTGGCGGTAGTGCATTCTCTTCATCGTCAAAAGAAAATGTGAGAAACCTTATTGCTGCTGCGGCAGATTTTAGAAATGTAGGAGTGCATTCTCCGGCAATATGTCCAACCTGAAAGTCCCAATTGCAGACGTAAGTTGGCTCTGTAGGCGGCAGCCCGAAAAGGCGATGACCGTAGATGGACAAGCCATCCAAGAATAACTGCGTGTTTGAAGAGATATGGGAACCATCAGGCTGGGTTGAGTCTATAACGAATTCCGCAGGGCCAAACGATGTTTCTATGTCCATGTAATAATTCGTAAACCTCAAATCGGTATCAAAAGATACAGTGTCTATCCTCACACAATTTGTGCGGTCATAGATATTAGCGGGCAAAAAGATGCTGCCACTGTCTGCATGAATCTGGACAAAGATGTCAAGGTCGTTTGTTTTCGGTGAAGGGTCCACGCCACTACTCTCTTGCGGCGTGGGGGCAGTAGCAAGTAAGCCCTGATATTCCTCTAGTGTTTTGAAATGTAGGTATTCGCCGAAGTAGTTCTCCTTTATCATTAAAAAGTACCGGATTAAAAATCCGTAGAGACAAAGCTTGGGCGAAACACCAACTATATCGAGTGTTAACCTATCCGTTAGCTCGGACGATGTCTCAATATTATACTTGTAACTCCCAGTCAAGCTCATGGCCTTGAGCGTTGCGACTGAGTTATCCCGGAGAAAGACGCGCTGCGTGTTCCATAGTGGCGTCACCAACTCGATTGATCCATTTGACAAATTAACATCGAATGTTACAGCATTGCTTTTTGGCCTATATTTCTCAACAGGAATGGTGAGGTTAGACGTCAGGTGCTCGCTATGTATTATGAGAAAGGTGTTATCATTTTTGTCGGATGGGTTGTTTATTATGTTAGAATCGTTGACGTTCATGAACAGCTTGAAGTTCGTAAAGGAAAACCTAATGTTGTAACGGAAAGGCACAAAGGTATAGAAATCGGGAGGAGGCCCCGAAATCCAGTCGTTCACTAGATCAGTGAGGAGGAAAATATGGTCTCGCAATAAGAAAAGCTCGAGGTTTTGGCTGTATATGTCAATGGACCAGGTGTGCAAGATATTCCACTTCAAAGGGTTCGACAGGTCGAATGAAATCGTCTGTGCTCCAGAGCTCCACAGTAGGCCATGGTTTACGCTAGATGTCACTCTGCTCCCGCACAGATCAAGGTCCAGTTGATTCTCGTATCCCGTATTCGATGCGACCATGTCCATTGAATATCTGATGGTGGAATTCGCCGCTATCCGGATGGCAAACCAACCGAAGGGCCTTATGTCGGGGCCATGAGTGCTCTTTTCAGCGTCCTTAGTTCGTGGATGCTTTTTCTCCTTCTGGTCCTTCAATTTGGACACCCCGCCAACAGCACCAGCCCGACCTTTCCATAACCAATCTTTGGATGCTTCTCTAGTAGGAATTCGCAAGGTAATATCTTGCTCAATATTGATGGTTAATTTGAATTTGGTGCTTTGCCTGGGAGCATCAGTTTCAAGAGGCGGAGAGGGCTGCGAATCTCGGTAAAAATTTGGGAAAAATATAGTCTGAATACCGACACGCTCCCTATCTGCCCAGGGGCCGTAGTTAATAGTTCCACCCTTGATACATAGGTGCATACCCCACTCCGGAGGATCTGCACCATTGATGTCATTGATTAGATTATGAACTGAAAGTCGCGAATGCATTCCACTCCTTGGCACTTTCCCAGGTATATCCCAATAATAATTGAAGCGTAGGCTGGGACAATCGATTAATGTAGAAAATCGACCATATTCGATAGCGCTCCAGCCTTCATGTACATCTCGATCACCTTCGTCAAGGTACCGAGTGAGACCGAGCCAACGAGATTCACCTGGCAACCCGGTCTTTGTTGGAGAGCCAGAACTGGCCCCACGCGTGCCTTTTCCCGCACCAACGTGGAATGACTCGACTGAACTCTGGAAATACGGAATCAGATCGCGAAGATTGTGCCATATCCTACGCCTATGGCGTTGGTATTTCGGATGGAGGGCCCGTTCACGCCGCTCTGATTCTTGGTCTCCATCTGATGTTCGTAGACCGCTAGCAGCAGCTAGTTGAGATTGTTTAAAATCCGGGTTTGGTTTCATTTGAACTACCGGGTGGCGTAGGCGAAATTCGAATGTTTGCCTAAACATATCCAGTGGACCTGAATTTCTGGCGTCAATATGCCCAGAGGCACTCTCGAACTTTGCGGTCAGAAATGTTTTTGTATTTTCGTTCCCCATAACCATTGCCCCTTTATTGCAAACCAACCCTAGGGGAAGGAGAGCTAGAAATTTAGATCGCGAAACTTCTTCAGTTGAACTCGGGGAAGATGATTTCCGCGACTCTTGCGATGGCAATTCTTTACGAGATAAACGGATGCGAGCGTTCTTGGCTATTTTTGACCGTTCGGAAGGTGTCGAACCAACGCCAGATGGGGATTTCGCGGAATTTTTGCTATCAATTGAGCCATTGCCTGTTTGCGCAGAGTTAGGAGGCTCCGATTCCTCGTCATTCTTTTCCCTAGTACGATCGTTTTGGCCATTGTCGCTGCCACTAGGCTCTCGTCTCGGAGAATATCCAAAGCCAGAGAGGATGGAATCATAAGCGGCACTTCTATTATAAACAAACCACTCAAGACCGTGTAGGGTCAACTCCAACCGACAGGGCAGACGATTGGTTTCTGTGCAACCGCCCCGATGGCCGGTGCTGGGGCTTGGGCTGCAGATGCTCTCCTCCGAATCCGACTCTCCCACCGGGTGTCTCGAGCTCTCCGCACCGTCTTCGCTACTTCGAGAAAGATCAACCTTACGTACAGACCGAAGCCAGTACTTCCATGTCAAATATCCCGATTGAACTAATATTGTCTCATTCTCTCCGTGATATCGAAACCCTTTGAAAAAGATCCTTCCGCCAAGCAAGGATATTTGAAGCGCATGGATATCGACATAAACCCCGTAGTAATGCCAGGTATATGCTCGGATTGGATAGGAAACGATTGTAGCGAAGAGGCGATTGAAGTAAAAGAGGAAAAAAAGAGTCCTTACGTCGCAATATCAGTTTTAGATGCCCTTGTGCTGGTGACTGTTGGATCAAGACTCACAGAACACCACAAACAATGAGTTCAACTAAAAACACCCTGCCAGTTATCAGCTCCGTGTCAAAATACCCAAAGGATCAGAACCCTTACCAATTAAACTGAGGAACTACGGAAGACAGCGATTCCGCTGTTAATCTGCCACCTTCCATCTTGTCGAACTATGCGCGGTTGGAGGGTTTGAGGTTCGGCCGTCGCATTCGCATTGTAATTTCTCCTTCGCGAACCAGCAAGCATGTCTCTGCATACGGTTCCGCAAGAGCAGGATTTCAAGAACGGCATAATGTAAGTGATATTAACATACCGCGCGTACCAGGGCGAAACATCTTCTGTGGTGATGTGTAGTCAAGCTGAAGGAGAAGTTGCTTTTGTGTGTCTCGGATGACGATAGCCGCACGTTTGGACGTCACGGGACGAAGCTTCCCAGCTCCAGCCAAAACCCCCTTCGGCCTGCCCAAATAATCCGCGTTACTATGCTGCCTTCACCACGCAGATCCCCAGAACACGACAAGCTTCTTAGCCTGCCCGTCAATTTACGATACTAGCCTCTTCGCGTGGCGCCAATCGACAGCGACGATCCTGGGTAACATCAAATCCGTCTTGGCAGCGGACGGAGCTTTGTTATGTTGCTGGATTCAAGCTAATCGGCAGATTACCCGCGCAAATGATCAAGGCGGGACAATGGGCCAAATAGCATCTCTATCGTGAATGATGTATTCTATCACACCGTCAATGATGAGTCTTTCCGGCTCCTCTGGAGGCACGGGGTCTAGTCTGGCTAAGGTCACAATCATCATTGCTGGTGTGGCATCTTTAGTGGCTACATTCATATCTCTCATGTAGTCTCCTTCCTCTCCTCCCCCTACTCTCTTTCTTTTGACATTTGCTGATTTAATTTCTTCCCTAGATCTATATGGCTTCAAACGTGAGCAGTAACCGACCTGAAATGTATATATTACCGAATAATAACGTGTGGTGCAGAAAAAACTATCGGAAACCGTTGCTTCAGCGATACGTCGTGAGGATACTTTTGATGTCAGTAGATGAGGTCCTTTCTTATGATTTGGAGCAGCTTGCTGACGGTCTTTTAGGGTTCCAATATACTCCATATCGTCATGGGTGAGCATAATTTCGTTGAAAGCTTCTGCTTCTATAGTACCAATCCGTGATATCTATGAGGTATGAACTCTCGACCCCGAGGCCTGCTAGGAGCGCTCCACTGACTTTGTGACATGACAAGGCATTTACGATATACACATTTTTTCAACTCCTTATCAATTTAGTTGGGGGAGAACGAGCTCTTATAGTCATGACACACGGACGTGCGCCGGTGCAGCATGCTTGGCCGCTCAACCATCTTCTTCGAAAAGTTGACATTTCCGATCCACACACTTTCCTGGCCATAAAGCGTGGCATTCTACAGTATGCGTGGTTAAAACCTATCCTTGCCTTGGCTTCCATTATAATGAAAGCCACCGGGACATACCAAGAGGGATATCTTGGTCTCTCCTCTGGATATCTATGGACCGGGATTATTTACAATATAAGCGTCACACTTAGTCTTTACTCATTGGCACTGTTCTGGGTGTGTATGCACGATGATCTCAAGCCGTTTCGCCCCGTCCCTAAATTTCTTTGCGTCAAACTCATCATCTTTGCTTCATATTGGCAAGGGTTTTTTCTCTCGATCCTACAATGGCTTGGAGCTTTACCCAATGGGGTTGCAGGTTACAGCCCCGACAACCTTGCAGCAGCAATCCAAGACAGCTTGATTTGTTTCGAAATGCCTCTCTTTGCCCTTACCCATTGGTACGCCTTCTCATGGCATGATTATGCTGATACGTCTGTATCAGCAGCGCGGATGCCTGTAAAGTTTGCGATTCGAGATGCATTTGGTATCCGGGATCTCATCGAAGACACCAAAGAAACTTTTCGCGGAGAAAATTATCAGTACAGGATATTTGACTCCGGTGATAATGTAATGGCACATGAGGAATCCGAATCTCGTCTAGCTAGAGTGATGGATGGTATGAGATATGAAAGGGGCGGGAAATCTAAATATTGGATTCCCAAACCAGGTGAAGCAACAAGTCGGACGCCTCTCTTAAGCTCGCCAACCTCCAGTCGAAGGAACTCCCAAGGTTGGGCCAAAAGAGGCAGCGCAACTAATGGAAGCCTTAATAATGATGATCCCGAAAACTTGACACTCGATGAAGAAGACGAAAGGCTCTTTGTAAATGCGAGAGCCTTAGAGTTCGGAGATTACAATGTAAACAATCGCATCCCTAAGCGCAATCTGTGATCATGGCTAACTTATCCATCAGTATCCAGTGATAACAGCCAATGAGGCGTCGCCCGACCAGCGACCTCCACGACGGACAAGGCCGTCTGTCTCAACCCCGCGCCGAAATCACACTGAAACAAGTTATGTAAAGAGAGCAGCTAAACATCAGAACAGGCGCATTCATGGTGACAACGAAGCGTCAGGGAGTTCATCGGGACGTAGGTCAGATCGTAAATCAAAACGGCCTGTTAACGGGAACAAACATCACAGTAGTTCCAGCATCTCCTCTCAGTCGCGTTTGAGACGGAGCCAACTAGTTGACCTCGTGGATGACGTTGGAGAAGTTGAATGCCAGCGGTTCGAGGCGCCTGAAGAAGGAAGGCATAAAATAGTTAATGAAGCTCGTTTAGTGTGAGTACCAAACTTCCATAGCGTACCATAAGGTCCACAAAAATCTAATCCTGTTCAAGTGGTCGGTCCGTACATGCGAATGGCCAACATGCAAGCACTGAAAGCAGTCCCATCGCCCAGCAACCGGTGGAACAAGGCAACTCAGTCGATGAGGATAATGAGGCAGATACCGAAAGCCTCGCAGGGAGAAACATGACATACGGATCATTCAACGAAGAACGCGGCGCCTGGGGTGGATGAGTTTGTATCCACTGGTTTATGGGTGGGAAACGATGGTTATTTAACTGCAATGTGCGTTTTTTGGTTCTTGGATAAGTATCTTTTTTCCGTGTACATGTATGTGCAGTACATTACTGATTGGCATGGCGTTTTGGGGAAGTAACTTGGATATTGGATACAGGCTAGTCAATTTTATGAAACATCGCAAGGTTATATATAGATAGTTACACTAAAACGCTTTTTGTTTCGGTGAACCTCTACTCTGGATATGTTTCAATGACGACGGAACAAATTTCCGCAGGTTATTGGGCTTTTAAATAACTAACGTAACTAATTCACAAGCGAGCGCAACACCAAAATCTTCTACCGACTCATTAACGAACGCCTACCATTCAATGCGTAATTATGCCACCAATTCGCAAGGAAAATAAGAGAAATTCTCTAGAGAGAGAGGGAAGAATAGAGCTTGCAATTAATGTTCTTAAAAATCAAGAAATTACGTCAATACGTGAAGCTGCATCTATATAATGTGTCATATTCCTATCGACTCAATGGTCGACCTGCACGCGTGAATTTACGCGCAAATTCATAAAAATTGACCCAAACTGAAGAGGATATGGTAGTCCAATGGATCCTGGATCTATATAAACTAGGATTACCTCCCCGGCCGGCTTTTGTT
>JAFEJD010001652.1:0-10490 GCA_018296065.1 Blastomyces percursus | reverse complement strand
CCTTTGCAGATATACTTATTCCGCCCGCGTCAGGTCGACGTGTATGTAATATCTACCAATTTGAATCAATCCGTAAATATTTAGAGCAAGGCCGTGCACCTATGGAGTTGCGTTGTATTAGCGTATCAAACAATAAGGGAAATAAGAAAAAAAAATCACACTCCATTGTTTGCCATTAAAAAATACCCTAACGCGTTGTTGAAAACGAGACAATTCTATTATTAAATCGTCTTACTTCCCATTTTACTCTTGTCTTCTCTTCTCTTGACTCTTTTTCTAGAAAGAAATCCTCTATCTCATATGGATTTCCTTTTGTTTCCACTATATCATCTCCATGTTGCTGTTTCTTTTGATATCATCATGACCGGATGGGGAAAAAAGGGTAGCAAAACAGGAAAGAGAACATAATTGAATGCTTTATGGGGACCGAAAAGCAAAACACTGAAATGCAGACTTGTGAGTGCATGCGGAAATACGATAACAGAAACTGCCCAACCGAAATTACCAGCGGGGTTGAATGTGCTGATATATGTTTATAATTCTTTTAAATGTAAAGAAAAATTCTCATTTGGAAAAGAGTAAAGGTAAGGGAGAACAGAATATCTAGACGCAGGATGAAGGGTCTAGATCTAACTACTTTTGTTAGTTAGAGGGGGGTGCGACATGGTGCTTGCGGGTATCTGGGGTTGAGCCTGTGGATGTCTAATGGGGTCGGAAATGAATAAGGAATGCAGCGGACAGGGAAAAAGGCCTACTGCGGAGACCAAGGGGCTAGGAGAGTAATTTTTCTTTCCTCCTTTAGTTTATTGAGTCAGAAATATTATACGAGGGTTTGTAGGTTTGTTTGGGGAAGGGGTAGCTAGTAGGTGGGATGGATAGGTTAGTATCTAATATGGAAGTTGGATGTAAACTGAAGGAACTTCGTTCCCGCTATTTGGGTTGGGTTGGGAGCAGCGGAACTTACGATGGGCCCAATTCCCCAATGCTGAGTCCGGCGAGCCAATGGCCCATATCAACACTTTCTTCAACTCTCTTGCCCTCTACGACACCAGCGCAGAAGCCACCGGCGAACGCATCACTGTTGTTCCGAGAGTAAGGGAATGAATTAGTGTACTGCTATCGTTTTGAACAAGTGATATTGGTGGCGTTGAGAGGAGGAATCATACCCAGCACCGTTGGTATCATTGATCTCATCCTTTGAGATGGCATGGACAGAGGTCAGCTTAACTTCAACACTTCCATCAGCACTGGCAACAGCAGAGATGGTTGGGTCAGTCCCTTGCGTGATGATGACGATTCGAGGCCGGTTGGTGTTCTTCTTAGGCAAGGTAGCCATCTTCTTGGCGATCTCTTGGATGTCAGTGATTCCCCATCCGTGAGATTCGGAGTAGGAGAGAGCTTCCGCCTCGTTGCCCAGGACGTAATCTGTGTATGGGAAGACGGAGTCGAGTTGGTCTTTGAAGAATTGAGGGATGAACGGGGCCGAGAGGGAGAGCATGAAAATCTATTACGGAAAACAAGAGAGGTTTTTGGATTAGCTAAAGTGATATCGACGGGGGGAAAGCAGACCCATTGCGGATACAGGACGTTTAGTAAGGAGTACAACACACCTTGTTCTTCGCAGCTGCCTCCTCAGCCAATGCCAGGATTGCCGGCACGCAAACGGTCAAATGGTAACCGCCAGCATAGTACACCTTGGCCTTCTCCACCAGAGACCAGATATGTGGCTGCTTCAGGTGGTCCAACTTGTACTCGTTGGAAGCGGCAAGATGTGTACAAAGACTCCGCTCATGGCCGGTGATGACAACACCGCAGCGGCCGGTGGGCTGAGTCTCGTCAACACGATATTCGGTGCGCAGGCCAGCCTTGTTACAAGCTTCTTGGAGAATATCTGCGTATTTATCCTTGCCGACACAGCCGATATAGAGCACGGAGTTTGGCGGGAGGATGTACTAGATTGAAGAGCCGCTTAGTTCCATAAG
Organism: Blastomyces percursus; assembly: GCA_018296065.1. Taxonomy (NCBI): domain Eukaryota; kingdom Fungi; phylum Ascomycota; class Eurotiomycetes; order Onygenales; family Ajellomycetaceae; genus Blastomyces; species Blastomyces percursus. The sequence goes on along the minus strand of JAFEJD010001652.1, from coordinate 8,508 downwards.
ACGTCCCAATGCATTGAGGACTAGTTGCCCGTTATTTCTGCACAAACATACCTGAGCGCCACGAGCCGTGTTCTGTGCAGCCCCTCCTGCAATCAACTTGGCACCACGGTTTTGGATCAGGTCCTCGAATAGACCCATATGCTTCTCCTCTGCAAGAATGGCATCGTTGGCTTTCAGACCATATTTCTCGAGCATAGCGGCATCTCTGAACTATGGTTTTAGCAAAGCACAGAAAAACAAACTGTAAAGGAAATAGGCCAATTCCCATTGTTGCACATACCCGACTCCCTGAATATCTAGAAGGAGGGGCATGTTAGCAAGGAAACTCAGTAGGCGTTCGTGAAGGCAGCTTACCCAGCAGGGGATTCTCTAGGCAGAGAAGACGATATCCTTCAGTAGCAGCCATTGTGTCTACGAAAAGTATATCGATTGATATCCCGTATGGTGGTTGTGCGTATGAAAGAAAAAATTGAGTTATCTGGTGGGCGTTTGTTCGTGGTGGGGTTGTAGACGGGAGTAAATATTGCAGGAAAAAGCAAATAACGTCAAGTCTCGGATGTTCTTAACTAACTAGATCCCGAACACCTCAACGCCTCCGCAATCTACAACGCAGCACCACCCATATACACAACCAATCCACGCCCAAGAGCCCCCAGATCAACTGAATAATGACTGACCCAGCCATTCAACTCGCCGAGACCATCCAGACCGTCTCCATAAACCCCCATCCCTCAGCAGCCCATGACATCAATCCATCCACAGCAACCTCGCAAAAGGAGCCGGTCGCCGTCGGAACCCACCATCATCGCTCGCCCTCATATGCCACCTCCATATCAACAGACATTGTCGACCCTAGCCGGTCAATACGGCCTCTACAGCGTGCCCCCTTGCCGCCTCTACCGGACCTACGCTTCGAGCAGAGTTACCTGGCCAGCTTGAAGGGGGCGGAGACGTGGCAGAGGGTTGCGTGGATTACATTACGGGATCAGGTACGAATAATATATATAACTTTTATATTTCTTCTTCTTCTTTTCCTTTTCGTCGATTTTTCACTAGGTCCAACTTTTATTTTCCCCATGATCAGCCGCCCTTTGTTGTCTGCCTAGAATGACGACTCAATCCGCCTCCTAATGTTGTCCTTGCCACGAAAAAATAGGTCTTCCTCCCCCTGCTGCAAGGGACACTATGGACACTCGCCCTCACTGGCTGGCGATATTGGAATCGCGGAGCCCAGTTCACCGGCCAAACGCTGGGAACCAGGATCCGCAGGTGGTGGTGGGAAGTCAACAACTGGAAGATACCTCAATCATGAATGAGATAAAAGTTATAAAAAGTACATGTATACGAAATTCCAACATTCCGATATTTGGGGGAGTATTCTATTATACCAAATTGGTCGTGCAGCAACGGGTTATTTCACACGCTGTCCCTAAACTCCCCAGCGCGTCGGCCGGCCCAGCTGGGTTAAATTCCACTTCCGAGAGGCTTTTTTTCTTTTAAAGAAAAGAAAATGCGTGGCGCGAGGCATTGGAGACCTGTGGCTATCGGTTTCCGCTACCTGCATATGAGAGCGTTAGGCGTTTAGAGTGCTCATGGGATGTTTGGAAGGTTTCCTAACTGTTGGGAGACATCGATCATTGAATGTTGGCTTGCTGGCGCTATTTGTATGTATGTATGTCTATATATACATTTGGAAACTTGTTCGAAATAGAAAATGCCAATTAAATTTTCTTTGTCCTAGGAGAAAGTTCATCGGTTGCTCTTAGATATCGTGCAGAAACAAAAGGTACAAAAAGAGAATTTATGAGCTTGAGAGGGCTAGTACTGGCTCAAAAATCTATGATTAATATCCACCAAACTTCGCAAGAAAGAACTTTGAAAAAATAATAATACAACCCCTTGGTTAAGTAAAACCAACCCTTACAAAGTTTGCGAAAGGGTACGTTAATAGCTGAATAGAAAACTGGACAAACTTAACATACCAAAAGAGAGGGAAAATAATGAGAGAGAGACATAGATAAGAAACAAGAAAGGGTAAGATAACCCGACAAAGCTAAATAAATCTCAAATCCCCCTACCAGACAGTTTTGCATATTTATGCGGTTAAGTCAAAGCAGAGAGCGAGGGCGATTGATTAAAGAAGTAGAAGAATTAAACAGCACCGAGATCCCCGCGCCCGTTCAATCAAGACCATATACCTTATCGAATTCCCATTGTAGCTACACACGGGAAAAAAAGGAGGGTAAAATAGGGGCAACGGAAATAAACTGATTATAAAAATGTGGATCTTTTGTTCACGATGTTGCCGATTTATTTTGCATCAAAAGCTATCCCAGAGAAAAATTAAAGAGGAAGATAACAACAGGCTGTTGAACTTTTTTTAGCTCTCTATGTGACTTGAAAGGAAAAAAGAAAAGAGTAATAGTACGGATTGATCAGAATCCTTAGTAAACCGTGGCCGGATGGGAAACGCGATGGATTACATTACTGCTGCCCGGGAAGGACTCCGTTCTGACCGGATGGTGGATGAGTGTTCTCTTGGTTGAGAGCGATATTGGTATCCATAGCGGAAACTTGAGGCCGTTTCACTGCGTGCACTATGTTGGATACTTGATGAGTATCTTTCGAGTGGGTCATGGATGGCGGCGGTGGAGTGGTGGTAGTTGCTGTGGCGGGAGAAGCTGTAGGCTCAGGAGAGAGGATATGTTCTTTGTCCGAATTGACAGGTAGGGGTAGTGGTGACGCTGCTAGTGCAGTGGATTCATTTTGTGAAGATACAACCACTGCGAACGGATGCTGGTGAATTGTTTCGCTTGCTTCCGGTTGTATTGGTATAGGCTGTGAACTTGCACCTGGAGCTTTGCCTGCGGATGGGTTAGGAGGTGTGTCAGGAGCAGCCGCCGGACTGCTGCTTCCCAACCCCCGCTTCGCTTTCCCATACCTCAGCTGGACCACCAAGCTCCGCTGGCTAGCACCGTAGCCGTTCTCATCACCGTCGCTGCCATCAGGGCTAAACGGGTCGGCGTCACTCATCTCCTCATCTTCATCTCCATACTCATTATCCTCATCGCCGCCATCCCATTCATTCCCACTGGACGACGCAGCTTCCGATTCATCGTCCATTTCATCAACTGCATTATACCCCTCAATATGACTCCCTGCGCCATTTGACTGCCGATCCATCCTATTCCGATGCAGCCTTCTTCCATTGGAAACAGGCTGCTCACTTTCGCCATCCCCTTCCTCGCCACCGCTGGGTCCGGCAGATTGCGGCGCCAGCAGCGTTGTTTCTTGCCGTTGACCGCTCAGCAGGGACTGGCCGTACGCTCCGGCAATCCGTGGTCTGACCTGCCGGCCGCTGGCGGTAAACGTTGGGCCGGCGGGTAGTTCGCCTGGGGTTGAGAAGCGGGACTGGCGAGCTGATCTCCGGGTAGGGACGGCGTCGGATGAGGAGTCATCATCGTCATCGGAGTATGTGTATTTGAGTTTCTTGCCGCGAGTTCGGCCTTCGTAGAGGGACAAGCCAGGTTCAGGACGAGCAAATGCCGCTTTTCGCGCCAGTCGATAGTCGCGACGCTTTCGTTTCTATATAAGTTTAATTAATACGAAATCAGTTAGTATGATGTTGGTATACAGTGTCGCTGGAATGATATATATTGTAGAAGAAACTAGCGGATTGATATCGTACGTACCTCCTCAGAGCCCTCGAATCTCGGAATGCTGGTAAATATCTTTTCACTTAGCCGTTTAGAGTGCTGCGACATCTCCCTAGCAAGAGAGTCCGCAACGCTCTTTAGTTCAGGAATAGTCCCTGCAACGCTCCACCACGTCCTGTTTTTCAGCGCAGGGTTGCTTTCCCTGTACAGTCTGAAATGGGTATCATCCCTGCCCTCAATAAGCCAATAACGGCGTTTATAGGCATCATTCCCCCATGGTTGGACGGATAGTGGCTGGTTGAGATCGTCATCGTGTCTCGTTTGTTTGTACGACGCTTTCAGTTTGGTTTGGACGGCGTCGGAGGATGAGAGGGCCCAAAGTATCAATGCCTTGAGGAAGGCCAGCTTCACCAACAAAATGTATAGTTTTAGTTTCAAGCCGCATCGCGCATATATGACATTGGGACATAAAATCTTACTCGTTCAGTAGGGGTCATTGTTGCAAAGCTTCCCCCTCCATGAAGGGGATTTTTACCGTCCCATGATCGTGGCCACTGCGATGAGTGCGTCTGCACGACCTCCTCGAGCGCACGTTGGTAATGGCCCCTCCTATATTGTACAAGTTAACATTAGGCCATCAAAATTGGACACGTTTATTCCCTGACAAAAAAGGCACGAAGGAATCCTTTGTACCACTCATGGAAAAGGGCAGGTGTCCGACGTGTTGGATGGGTGAAGTCGTACTCAACATCTCTCTTCCTGTTAAGGCACAGGCCAATTAAAGCGCACAATAATCTCTCAATATGATCTCCAGGTACAGTATCCGTGACTCCTCTCTCAATATCCTGTGGGCCGTAGTGTGGAAGCGATTTTGGAAAGACATCTGAGAATCTGGAGCGGAACATCACGATAAACTAAAAAAGAAAATATTAAACTATTAACAAACACGTACTATTTTTCACAATTTTGCTCGCCCGACACAACACGCGTTAAATCTGCGTATAAGGGCGCGATATGATCGCGTAAACTTACTGCGATGTCCGGATTGTCTGCGAGAACATATTCATGAGGCGGCGAGGGGGCACGTTTTGGCGGCGGAGGAGAGGCTGGTTTGGCGGGCGTCTGGGGTTTGAAATACTTTTCCAGGCCCATACTGCGGTTGACGGAGGCGGCGATGGTTTCATCATCTGTGGACGGAGGAGAAGATAGCGAAGACGAGTCCGAATCCGACATGGTCCTTGTGTGCTGTGTGGAGGAGGATGGCACGGCGTGGGACTGAGTGTGGTTGACGGTGCTTGCGTGGTCGACGGACGTTAGGTAACAACTTAAAGCTGGTGGCAGCGCGGCTATGACGCGCATCTCTCGTCTAAGTACGTACATGTACAGGTATGGCTTATTTGGCCACGGAGTGGAGGAAAGACTACATCAGCCCGCTCCGGTGTGGCATGGAATTACTGGGGGCTATCGACGTGGGCTAAATAAACCACTTTGTAACTTATACATATTGTTTGTCAAAATTCTATTTCTATAGAACGAATAGATCTCAAGCTGGCCACATTCAACCGCTCGCTAAACGAGCACCGCTGCAACGAGAAGAGTCCACAGTGACTGATATGCCCGACAACCCATAGGGACAACGTATTTGTATCGGTATGTTCGCGACCAATTCTGGTGTGGGCTGTTTCCAAGCATAGCACACCTCGTCCCCCAACGCCTAGTAGAGGGTAGAAAGTAGTGGGGAATCCAAATAACGCACCAACAACGCACAAGTTGTAAAACAATCATCATATTCAAAACGGATGCGACAAAGCCGCTCGCTTGTAGAGCGTGAACTGAAAGATCAGTCCCGCTGCCTGAAATAGCAACCATTTGTGGTGAGTTAACTCAGCACTTGAGCAAACGCACAGAAGAAGTTGAATAAGGTGGGAGGAAATCGTAGAGATCCACCAATAGATAATAGCTGAAGATATAAAGGAATATAAAAAACTAAGCGTCACCATCACGAATACATTAAGCAATTAAAAAGAAACGAGAAAAAAAAATCAAGGTGCATTGTTCCTAGCGATCAAAAGCCCCACGTTTTGCGCCATCAAACAAGGTGTAGAAGAGCATTCGATCAATAACCACATTGCAGAGTCGTCGTAATACTGGCAAGGATGGGCCAGAGTAACTGTTTTACGCCCAGACTTCGATAGAAGAAATGGTTCCGTCGTGCGGAGAGAGCAACCTTGCAACGGCTGTCCCCATCACACAATTTCATGCATGGCGCGATCAGAAGAGATCCTGCCACCGCCGCGAATACCAAACACCCAGCTCAGCGCCTGGTGGATTGATGCTTCATCCCGCATCAAGTTGTCACCGTGGAACCTTGAAGATTGCCGGCTGCAGGTTTTATAATGGGCGGTGGTCTCCCGGGGCTTAGCGCTAGAGCCAACTCGGTTAGCTTAGCGACGCGCACCCTAAGCCCACACAGAAAGCGAGACAGACGAAACACAGCCAATTTCGAGGAGAATCGGTCTCACACTGCCAACTCCATTCCGCAGCACCCAACTTTGCGAAGCATCAGGTACGAGACCGGCCACCGCGCCCCATCGAGCAATTCAACTGTTGCAGGACCAAACGGCAGACTTTTGCTGACATTCTTTTCGTGGTTCTTCCCGACTACAGTTAGACGCCATGGGTCGTGTGATTCGCAATCAGAGGAAGGGTCGTGGATCGATTTTCAGTACGTTGCGGACAAGATAGATTCCATTTTTATCCCTGCGATCTCTCTTCCCCCAAATCTCCAGTTCTCCAAGATCGTCCTAGACGAATTCGAGCAAAAGAAGGAAAAAAGAAATTGGGAGCCCAAAAATAAAAAGGGCTATGAACTCGAGGAACCGCAGCAAGAGAAATGAACGAGAACTGGGGGAAGGAGATGTGCAATCATAATTTTTGTGGTGATCGTAAATCGTTGCTAATCGAAATAACCACAGCGGCCAACACCCGTCTCAACAAGGCTCCTGCCCAGTTCCGTACCCTCGACTATGCTGAGAGACACGGATACATCCGCGGAGTGGTGAAGAAGATCATCCACGACGCAGGCAGAGGCGCTCCTCTGGCCCAAGTCTCCTTCCGCCATCCATACAAGTACAAAGATGTCGTCGAGACCTTCATCGCAAACGAGGGCATGTACACCGGCCAATTCATCTATGCCGGTAAAAACGCCGCCCTGACCGTCGGAAACATCCTGCCCCTTGGCTCCGTGCCCGAAGGTACCGTCGTGACCAACGTCGAGGAGAAAGTGGGCGACCGCGGTGCGTTGGGCCGCACGTCTGGAAACTACATTACTGTCATCGGCCATAACCCTGAGGAAGGGAAGACCCGCATCAAGCTTCCCAGCGGTGCCAAGAAGGTTGTGAAGAGCCGCTCGCGAGGAATGGTTGGCATTGTTGCTGGAGGTGGTCGTACTGACAAACCCCTGCTCAGTACGTTTTTTATAGCCCTCCGCCAAACCGCACAATTGAGACCCGATTAAGGGATCATTCTTCCGTGACCTAGGAAGTGACCTCGAAAAATGATAACTTTGGTTGTGTATACTAACCACTCCGATCAACTCTACAGAGGCCTCCCGCGCCAAGCACAAGTTCGCCGTCAAGCGCAATTCGTGGCCCAAGACTCGTGGTGTTGCTATGAACCCAGTCGACCATGTAAGCTGTTTATTTTTCTTGTTACCTTCAGCGTATGCCCACCAGCATACTGATTATTAATTTTCTTCAACCAGCCTCACGGTGGTGGTAACCATCAACACATCGGTAAAGCCTCGACAATCTCGCGGTACGCGTCCGCTGGTCAAAAATCCGGTCTCATCGCGGCCCGGAGAACTGGTCTGCTCCGCGGTACCCAGAAGACCAAGGATTAAAGAAAAACACAAAAAAATCCAAAAACGAAATTCTTGCTTCTGGCTTCTGTGTTGTTGGGATTTTTTTCTTCCCTTCACCCTCCGTCTTCCTCCCTCCACCTTATCTTTCTTCCCTCCTAATCCTCCTCTGTTTAAATCTCAGCGACCAGTTGCATCTCTTTTTTTATTACCTCTATTTGTCTCTATGTTTCCCCCTGCTTTGTTTTTCGGCCTTTCCGAAGGGTGCAAAAATTATGATGATGGGTTGGCTGGTGTATTTAAACTTTTTAGATAATACTCACACGCCCTTCTTTCTTACTGTTTCTGGTTTTCAAGCTCTTTTATTTTATTTTATTTTCCTTTTCCGAAACGGCATAGCTATATGATGTGCGTGATAAATGATCATATCATGCACATGCAAAGTTTGAGAAGAGCAGGCTCATGTGGGCAGAAGCCTGCTAGACTCGATTTTGAATGACGTCTGGACTAAAGTGCAGAAATAGGACTAAAAAGGCTAAAAGAGAGACGGAATGGAGAGGAATGGAAAGAAGGTATTACTCCACTTCATCCCTACATGAAAAGGACAAGTCAAAAGAAAAAGATAGAAAATATGGGACTTCAGAATCGCATTCGTGATAATACGTCGTGTTTCTTGCAGTGAGGGGTAACGATTGGATGTAGAAGATATGTAGATGAACAGTGCAGTATACACAACTGCACTTATCTACCTATCGCACTTATGGTTCCTGTTTGCGTCTTCTGTTCATGGCCTTTCAGGCAATGTATGACCTATACAAGAATATATCAGGTCCGCGGTCAACAGCTACTCCTAACATCCATCTCTCTTATCTACGCAATTTTGAAGGAGAACTGTTTTTTAAATCTCCTCTTGTTCTTGTCGCCGATCGAGAACAGGCACTTACAAATGCACTGGGTGAAGTCTTTATATCCAGTTATCGAATCCTCTGCGGT
>JAFEJD010000165.1:39791-57893 GCA_018296065.1 Blastomyces percursus | reverse complement strand
AGCTTCGCTATGCCGCTCAGCTGGGGGGGTGTGTTGGATTATATAAGGAAATTAGGGGCACCCCTATTGATCTGTTAGGGTTACTACACTAGCCCTAACCCACGTGACCCCCACACATATATATATCGCTAGATAGATAGAGATAGCCTGAGAAGACACAACACATTACATTTTCATATCCTTTTATTGTAACTTCCAACAATTTCCCTTAACATATATTGGCGCCGTCGTTTCTTGGCACATTGACGCATCTGGATGTCTGACGACACCATACGGCCTGATATCTCTCAAACCGAGGCCCCAGAAGCAACCCGACATAAAAAAGTTCTGCCCACAAGTACTCCTAGGTTTATCCTCCCGACTTCAACATAAAGCCAGTGGTTACACAATGGCTACGCGTACTTTGAGCATAAAATGATGACAAGGGCTAATGCCTACACGTCAACACCGACCGTCTATTCATCATACTCGTACGAAAGGAGATCTTCTCGAAGGTTTAGCATGCCTCTTACTGCCCCTTGCTTACCGGACTGTTTGCGTGGCTAATGCCTTTGAGACAACCTATCAATTTGGCCCATTTCCGAATGATCCGATCGCTTCAAATCATGTACAGTTCCGAGCACGTGTAGACGGGAGCATCCCCTTCAGCCTGCCTCCGAACAAAAATCTTCCTGAAATGGTGATATTCGAAGCCAAGCGTGCCCGTGCCCTGCCACCTCCTACACTTAATCTCACCGCAGGGAAGTATACCCCCAGTAACCATCATCAGTTAGTCTCCAGCGGCTATTTCGGGTAATCCAACAGGTTTCATCTCTGGAACCCTTGAACATCTGTCGTTCTTGAAGACTTTACCTTGGCATGGTTTAATTACTTTAGAGTATGCATGGCTTGATCATGCCAGATGCCATTAGGGGGAAAATATCCCGTATTCTTCTAGAACATCATGGCCTGACCATGCTGAATGTCATTCTTAGAGGATTCTACGAGATGAATGACATGACCAGACATAGAACCTATCGTCAAGAACACAATATCTTCCATCAACGTGTCAACGCGCCGAAATCCCACCCTCCGGTATGTGATCTTATCTCTGGAGGATTTGGACTGCTTCAGTTGCAGATTTACTGGTATGGGATAGTCCGGAAAGGGGTTTAACATTTGACTAGTGACCGAATCGGGTCACCAGTGCTCCGCTAGAATTTTTGTACCTGATGTAATCCAAAATGACTATTATACATAGCGTTCAGTGTTGGCTGGGCAGATTCTAATCACTCTAATCACTCGACAATACAATCCAGATAAATGCATAGCCTCACATTCCAGATCCTCTAACCTCAAGTTAGCCGGTTATACAGGCAAGACAAGCATACAAGACGAGACAACATTGAAGCAAAAGTAATCCGATGACTCCCATTCGACCGAACCTATATTTAGCACTGCCGTGGCTTTTTCTGACGTGATGATCTCCTAGGCTCTGGAAAAGGGGGCCGTGCTCGCTTTCTCGCCCTTTTTGCAGGCCCGACGTCCGACCTCTCCTTGTATCGCTTGAGCTGATCCGGATGGACCTTCGCAATGTCATCCTCCGACCGCCATACGGGTACCCACAGGAGAAATTCAAGATGCCCTTCCCTAGCCTCACGATGTAGCAGGATAAGGGGGGGGCCGCTTGTGTCTGGCTCAGGGTGGTGTGCAAAAGAGTCGCCGACTGTGGCATGGGTTTCCTTTGAGGGTCCGTCCTCGGAGATGTCATCTGGCAGTGCATCGGAGATGGACCGTGACGGCGATGGTTCAACATTCTCCTTGTCGCTGCCAGCGCAGTCAAGACATCCTGTATTCTTTAATATACGCCCTCTGCAACCCACAGTATCAGAGAAACTCACGTTCGCTTGCAGTGGCCGCCTTTGGCTCTGGCTCTGATTCTGGTTGGGGGGGTCCTTTTGGGCGTGACCCCGACTGTGGCTGCGTCTGCGACTCCCCTTCCAAGTCCCGAATTGACGTTGCCTCCCTGCTCCTTCCATCACCAGTTTCACTATCGCACTCACGCTCGGTGTCGCCGCCAAGGGGTGACGCTTCTCGATCTTCACTGAGAGGTTCCGTGTCGTGTTTTTCATCCGCTCTATCATCCAGATCAATCGGGTTGTCCGGTGACGATCCAGGTTCGCCGTCGGCCGAGCGAGGAAGGCGCGGGCAGATAAATCGTGACAGAAGTTGGTCCACAGTCGGGGGACTTGATCTAGGCGACCTCTGGGGATCATAGAAGCTCGCTGCCAAGGATTCTTGTTCGAATACTGATCAGATTTTGGACCGACAACTCAGGGCCGTTGTACCTACCTGGAATCTCGCGTGCCGCAGCATGTTCCGGCAGAAAGGGTGTCATTGTCAGTGAGTTGGAATTGCTGCTTGCAATGATGGGATATGGGGTGCGCTTGCTGTGCTCGTAGAGCTCTGACATTTTTTGTAGCGACAATTTTGGTCGGGAGTTTGGCACCTTTTATGTTTACGACGATCTCAACACGGGCGAATGAGAGAAATCCTGCTGGTGCCATTCTACCTGCTCGCTTCCATCACATTTTCCATGCAGGAAGAATCACCATGGTGCAGGAACGTTGGCGCCACGGAGGGGAGGTCGGCCAAATCCCGGTAAAACAAGCCAGGAAAATGAGTGTCACCTATCACCTTGCAACGCCAGCCACCATCCACGCTGAAAGCAAGGGATGATCGTAACCCCTCTCGCTTTTTATTTCCTAAACTGTAGCACTGACTGAAGGGGTGCTAGATGATTGTCATGCGACCACAGCCGCTTCAATGCACGGTCTTATAGCATGAACACACAAATTTCCAAGGGCGAATCAGTCCGTTAAATCATCGAAGTGCGGATCGGGAAAATGGGGAGACTTGGACGTCGCATCACACTGTCGCATCGCCCCTTTCTCTCCTGGTCGATTTGAGCCCCCAGGAGGCTGAGGCCGAAGCCCCTTTTCCAGTGGACATCCATCTTTGTCGACTCGGTATCTTGCTGCTGGTCAAGAGGGAACATAGCGTGACCGAGAATTCACCTGCACTGGAGCAGTTCGGATCATGTCCACGTCATGCATCGGCCACGCCGAGAGGCTTGAATCGTCGGGGAGATTTTTTTCTGTCTGGACATGTCACCCTTGCAACCAACCAGACCTTCCAGACCTTGCGCTCTGGCCAGGGCCTGACGCGTAATGGTCCGCAGCGCAGCAAGGCAGATACCGTTTCTGCCATGCAGAGGCATTATTTTCATTGGTGTACCATCTCAATGAGTGGAGGCCGCCCATCACCGGCGTGCACCACAGGTGAGAAACATCGGGTTTGCCGACCGATTGCGAAAGGGAGAGATTAAGGACAACAAGCGCCAAGGCACAGACAGGATGAGATTGGCAGCGTTGATAGGATAGGTGTGCAGAACCCCAAAACATCAAATATAGGATGTAGAGCATCAGCTAGTCGTGTATGCAACAAGAAAATGAGATCAACAAAGTGAACAGGAAACCTCAGCCAGCCACAGTCCCGGGCAGACTAGATATCCCAGTAGCGGGCCTCACTCTGTGCATGATTTTAGGGTAACTTGACGGTAGAGTGAGGTGAAATTGCATCGGGAAAGAAGGGAAGTGGACATGGTTACCATGTCGAGAACAATTTCAGCTGCGGCACAGCCGGGCCAGGTGACATTAGCGGTGGCAAGGGGAAGAAGGGACGGGCACGGCACACACGAGACAAGAGAATTATGAGGAAAAATAGGGACGATGGAGAGAGGATGTTCGAGCGGCGGGAGGAGGGGGTTTATATAGTCCAAGGAGCGGCGACGTTGCGCTAAACCCGATCAGGATAGCGCTAAACCATGTAAGGTAATTCCCCATGATACGGTATACTCTCGCCCCACTAGCCCCTTCAGGGCTAGCTGCCCCGGGCCTACATTCTTCCGGACGGCTTAGAAGACTCAACCCAACCCTTGCGCTTGCCGAAGCCCCACTGGGCGACCCTACTCTCATCCGGGGCCCAGCTCTGCTTCAGTGCGCGGCCAATCAGGGCCTTGCGCGGGTTGCTTAGTCAACCCCTTCGCAGAAGGGTCTGGGGACATAACTTGCCCCCTGTTTTGAATTCGTTAAGTAAAACTCTATTTAGATGAATAAAAAACCGGATCATTAATATTCCTGTAAATTTTTCAGATAGCGCCAATCAAGTTACTAGGGTGGTTTATTCAACCCCTGTCGGCAGAACAAAAGGCGCGTCGCGCTCTCGAATCCAATCCACTGTTCGATCGATGGAAAATCCTAAAAAATCATCTGCGTCCACGCATCTAACCACCAACTACTCATGACGGTATGTATATATCTCTTATATCGAGGTAGAAAAGCAAAAAGTCACAGATCTGGATTGAACGCAGGCCTCCCGAGCGGGACCTGAATTTGGCAGTCAACATAGCCTGAGCTTACTATGTTCACTGCCACAGTACATGAAGAAAACGGCTCCTTCGACTCTTCCCCGGGTTATTCAAACTCAGCCTTGCAAGACCTATGTTCACTGCCAAACACTATGTGCCCTATACCAGACTGTTCAAATAATCGTGGAATCCGTTTTTAATAGCTTCAACCACCCCTACCGCGAACCCCCGACGATCAAGCCAGTGCCAGTCACTGTTGAGGCGCCTGAACTCATCAACGCTCCAATGCCACAGTGGGATAGATTGATTTGGATCCTCTTCACGCACCCTTAAGGCTATGGCATTTTTAATCCAGCTGTCAAGACGTTCGGGCTTTAGGATCCATTTCTTTGTGCCTGCAATGCTCATAGGATGATCCTCAGCTAGCTGTTGCGCTGCTTTATCTTGCCATTCCTCTAATTTCTTTCGAATGAACGGCCCGGCGGCCTTTGGCGCTGATTGATACTCATCTTTAGGGTGTTCAAGCTCTGTAATGACAGGCAGTCGAGCCAGTTCGGGGTTACTACAGCTGGAACAGCAACGATCCCTTTCAATCCAAACGTCGGGCATCCAATCGAAATGGGTGAGTATCTCCCGCCTGAGGCAACCTTTGTTATACAAGCAACTGATTACCCTTTCAGGCATTCGAGTACACTGTGTTGTGTTCTTTTTATGCCCTGCTGTGGCAGGAGCTGCAACAGTACCACCAGGAGCCTTCTCCTGTCCTGCCTGTTCTTCTTCGTCGGCAAGAAGCTCCTGCACGATATTCTTGCCTTTGCCTTGCTTTGACACTTTCTTGGGTGGTATAAACCATATAAACTCTCCAAGTTCATTACGTCCGCGTGCTGCCCGACCTGCCCGCTGCAGAACTGTGCAAACACTTTTTGGTATAAGCCAGTTTAGGACCCTTTTTACATTGGGATTGTCCACACCCATGCCATATGCATCCGTGGCCACAACGATACGTATATTAGAGTTTAGTTGTATGAAGGTCAGTAGGATCCGCCTCTTATCCGTGCATGGAGCTGACTGTGGAATATAGCAACCTTGGACTTGTTGCCTTTGCCGAGCCATACTTGAATATTGCGATATAGCACCTCCGCCTTGGCAATATGATCAGTATACTATTGTTTTTGGTATATCAGTAAGTGGCATCCCGTCCGCCCCTTGAACCAAGAACCGGACATCTTTACAGGTCTTCTGGGCATGCTGAAGAACCCGGACATTGTAAAAGATGTCGTCCCGGTCTAAAGTTGTTTTTATCACAGCAACATCGTTTGGAAGCCCAGCGTCTTCTTGATATCCTTCAGCATGTCCGGATCGATCGTTGCGGATGTAGCAAAGAACGGCACCCGGCCTTGAGTTGCTGCTCGTGTACGGAGTATTGCCAGGCGTGAATAGTCGGTTCGAAAGGTTTTTCCCCATTCCTCAACAACATGGGCTTCGTCCACCGCAATCAGTACTAACTTGCGTCTAAAGACAGGATCCTTTAGCACTTGTGCAAAGTGGTTTGCTACCGCAACCTCAGCGCCGAGAAGAATGTGTGTATACATTCCCTTTCGGATTTTATCAAGGAGCTCCAGTGTCTTCGTTGTAGCATTAAGAACGCATGCTTTCCATCTGCCTCCTCTCTTGTTGATGGACGCAGCCTGATCATCCTGCAGTGCAATCAGAGGCATGATGACAATGCAAGTACGCGTACAATGTGGATCCAACATAGGCATTTGCCTGGAAGATAACACTCTTGCCAAACCCGGTATTTGCAAGGAGTATCAAGTCCTTCTTTGCCTTGAGCACTTGTAGGCAATCCACCTGTTCTTTGCGCGGCTTGAATCCAAACAATTCACTAACACGCATCTCTAGTTCGATCCGCTGCCTGATCTCCTGTACAACATCCTCCTCTTCACGATCATCGAATCCTGAAACACTATTATCATGCTACTGTTCAGAGCACTGGCTGATCGTTTGGCAACGTGCTGCTCTGATATTGAAAGCGAGGTACGTCTCCTCTTGGCCGTTTTCACGTGATCCATGTTGCTTATTCTGTACTGACTTTTCCTATTTAAATTTAGTGTATCATTTTAGCCTCCTTCTCCTGTCACAATTTGTACGAATTATCGACAAAAAGTCGATTCTCAGCGCCTACCTTATATCAACAACATCATTATTTTTTTGATCGCTATTTATGTCCGTCGCTTCAGAATCGATGACCGGTGCAGCGGAGACTATAAATATTGTGGTGCGGTACCGTGGATGTTGTTGGCTGGATGCTGGAATTTGGTCCTTTGCTGGCGCCCCAAGGACCACCGACGGTTGAGTACTGCGTGGTAGGCTGGCCGTATTTTCACTCAACAATATGATCCGTCGCTTGCTATGAAGAATGTGATATAGAATGCCTATTTTTGAAGGATCTGAACAAGTAGTTATTGCTGTGATGATATCAGGATTCTGTTGGCGCCGATTTAGAGTTTTCGAAGTTATGTCCTCAGACCCGACCCTCCCCTCCCCCTGAGAGGCTTTGTAAGCTGTCCGGAAGAATGTAGGCCCGGGAGAGCTAGCCCTGAAGGGGCTGGTGGGGCGAGGCACTGAGACAAACCCAACCCCTTCGCAGAAGGGGTTGAGTAAGCAACCCGCGCAAGGCCCTGATTGGCCGCGCACTGAAGCAGAGCTGGGCCCCGGATGAAAGTAGGGCCGCCCAGTGGGGCGAGGCTTGCCGAAACCCCAGGTCTGAGGGCACTGAGACAATCCACCCACCTACCCAGCGAGCGATCGCTCTCTAATTAATCAAGCTTCTTATCGCTCACAATATATAGTTGTAATTTTTTTTATTTGCACAAGAAAAATATAACTACATATCCATATTCTACAGACTTCGATTCTTCCCATCTCAATAAGCCCCTGAGACCTCCACTCTGTACGAGTTCTGTCCGATCTTTCATAACATGTGTCAACCGATTGAACAAGATGAAGACAGTTAGGACACCGGCTCGATAATACTTGCTACTCAGGTTGGATAGCACTCAACATTAGAATGAATTCGCGTTTCGGGAAACTTCCTTGCAAAATGCACCCCTAGCAGCGTTCGGACCCGCCCGTTGGCCAAAACACGGTTTTCCCCAGATTCAGGCGAGCCGATAAGAGACTACTAAGGCGGCGCCAACAGGCCGGGACGGTGCGAAGTCCGTATTTTGCGGGGTAGCTCTTTTAGTTCTTTGTCGAAGCTTGGGGGAGGAAGAAAGTGCTGGACAGAATCCAAAAAGCCATGATGTCGCCGGCGCTCGCCGTCCCAATCAAACAGTGTCGTCGCGAATTCAGTGTTAGCGCTTGACTAGCTCGCGCTGTCAAGGTCGTGCGGCTTGCTGGTCTGACCTATGACAGGACGATCTTGTCCTATCCAGCAAGGAAGAAGACGTTGCGGAGTTCCCCGCCGCGTGGTAGCCCCCAGTTATGGAGTCCAAGTTGGACAAACTCACAATATCCATGCATGCCGAGCTTGATAACGAAGGAGGAATGCGTCTTCCATCCAACTACACATTTTCAATATTGTGAGGCAAGCAGCTCCCCATTGCTTTCAGATAAAACCTCGATAAGCTGTATTTGTAACATCCAGAGGGCAGATCATATTTTGTGTATAGGTCCGCTTATGGCGAGTTTGTATTTGGGATTCGGCGTTTTTGCCTACCAGCTTGTGCAGCCACCAGCATTCTCGTGTTTCTTGCATGTGCGACGGCGCCAGTTCGCCACGCGGACACAACTGGGAAGGCGCTGGGATTGGTTTCGGGGAACAACCTCAGAACAGGGCAGTTAAACCTCCCGAAAATTTCCTTGGTTCGAGCCCCTCCCCTTACATGTACCACCCTATCCTATCTGTGCTTGCTCCCAGCCAAATTTGTATGAACGAATGAAAAAACTAAACGAGGGATTTTCACCAACCTAGCTGCAGCCACAGCAAAAGCCGAATAGACCCGTAAAAAAGCAAAAGGATAACCAATGAAACAGCTGCATTTGTGCGAGCGGTAAAATATAGAACGAAAAAAAAAAAAAAAAAAAAAGGTGGAGAATATAAAAACGGCCGACACAAATCCCGCTCTAAATAAAATAATTATAGCCTCCAGATGCATGCGACTCCTTATATAGCTGGTGCATCGCTCCATTGCCCTCGCTCTTTTCCTGGCCGTCCTCCCGTTCTCCAGATACATACATATTTTGCTTTTTTACTCCACCGCTCGCCCAACCCCCCAAGTGCGCACGGCCCGTCAAGATGAAGGATTGGGGTGCTGCTGTCAACCGGGCTGTAGCGCGCAGCATTGTCGGCCGCCGCTTCAGGCTGGAGGGTTCTGGCCATGTAAGCAAGCAAGCAAAATAAAGAGATAAAGAAAAAGAGAATATAAAAAAGGGCGCGAATCAAAGGAAAGCCTTGCAGACTGACGATTTCATCTTCTGTTTTCACGTAGCGACATGAGCGAAAGGGAACGCGCTTCTTGACTGAAGTCCGTGCGGGCCTCACCACATTCTTTGCCATGGCCTACATCATATCTGTATGTACTTATACCTCTCTCCATATACGTATCCCTTGCGCCTTTGCAAAATACAGCATGAAAAATGATCATACTAATGAACCAACAGGTCAATTCCAACATCACTTCTCAATCCGGCGGCACATGTGTTTGCAACGACCCAGTGGACCCAACCTGTATGGGAAACACGGAATATGAGTTGTGCTTGAATGCAATCAAGCGGGACTTCATTACGGGTACTGCGGCGATAGCTGCCCTTTCCTCGTTCTGTATGGGTTTATTTGCCAATATGCCAATCGCACTGGGCCCTGGAAGTACGTATCTCTCTTGTCGGAAAGGGAAAACTGAAAACAATACAACACCAAGTTTGATTCAATATATATCATTGCTAACAGAATTCATTTCCTTTGTTAGTGGGTTTGAACGCATATTTCACGTATAACGTTGTTGGATTTCGTGGCACTGGCCCCGTTCCTTACCGTCTTGCACTTACCGCTGTCTTCGTTGAAGGGTTTGTCTTCGTGGGTTTGTCGGTATGCGGGATGCGTCAATGGTTGGCAAGAGCTATTCCACGGTCGATTAAGCTGGCTTCAGGTGCTGGTATTGGACTCTATCTATGTGCGTTTCGTGTCCCCCTGGACCTGTTTTTTCTATCCTACACGCGACCCCCCCCCTTCCAAGTCCACGGTCTCTAACAATGTATTCCCCTTAAATAGCTCTCATAGGCTTAACCTACAGTGCGGGTATTGGCGCCATCACTGGCGACACGGCAACGCCCGTAACTCTTGCAGGATGTGTGGAGAGTGAAATGATAGACGGAGTCTGCCCCTCCGGAGCCAAAATGCGCAACCCAACGTTTTGGGTCGGCCTATTTTGTGGTGGCGTGTTCACCTGTATCCTCCTCATGTACCGTGTCAAAGGCGCCATCATCGCCGGTATCCTGCTCGTGTCCATTATCTCCTGGCCCCGTCCGACCAACGTCACCTTCTTCCCACACAATCCCAAGGGAGACGACTCGTTCGACTTCTTCAAGAAGGTCGTCACCTTCCACCCCATCAAGAACACACTAGTTGCCCATGACTGGGATCTCAGCAACGCAGGCGGCCAATTCGGCCTGGCATTTATAACCTTCCTCTACGTCGACATTCTCGATGCGACCGGCACCCTATACTCTATGGCACGCTACTGCGGTGCAATCGATGAAAGAACCCAAGACTTTGAAGGATCCGCCATAGCCTATATAGTCGATGCATTGAGTATCTCAATTGGCTCCCTTCTAGGCCTGTCTCCCGTAACAGCCTTTGTTGAATCGGGCGCCGGTATTGCTGAAGGAGGAGCCACAGGTATCACCGCCATGGTCACGGGACTCTGCTTCTTCCTCTCCATTTTCTTTGCGCCTATTTTCGCCTCGATCCCGCCCTGGGCGACTGGCTGTACGCTCGTCCTGGTCGGGTCGATGATGACTAAAGTCGCATCAGAGATCAATTGGTCGTATATCGGAGATGCGGTTCCGGCTTTTATTACACTGGCAGTCATGCCTTTTACGTACTCGATTGCGTACGGCCTCATTGCAGGGATCATGTCGTATATCTTGCTGAACACGGTGGCTTTCATCGTCGGAAAGGCCTCGCGCGGCCGCATTGTGCCGCATAATAAGGAGCTGAAAGAGCCGTGGTCATGGAGGGTTCCTGGGGGGATTTTGCCAGCGTGGTTGGTTCGGTTGTCGAAGGGGTAAGCTTTTTGTTTTCTAGTCCCTTCCCCCCTCCCTTCATTTATTTACTTCCCCACCACCATGTAGAGCGATAAGAGCCAGGCTGACAACGACAACAGCAAGAGAGATTTCTGGCGCGAAGATATCCTGGATAATCAAGACTATTCACTCAGAACTAACTCTAACACCAATGCGGCGGAAACTAAAGGGTACGCTGTCAAGGAAAATAAAGGCGCTGTCGTCACTGCGGCTTCCACAAGTGATAGTTGCGACGTGCAAAAGGAACAGTAGTGCACGGTAGAAGCAGCGGGCTGCTTATTGATGTTTTTGGTTTGTGACTAAGATGCTTGAGCTTTTGTCTCGAGACAGTATAATGGTGGGCCGTATATGGGCTCCTTGTTGGGAGTGTATCAATGGCTACCCGCAAGATGATAAATATGTCATATGCGGTGGCTGGTGTTTCTGGTTTGGTGTTTATTATCTCCATCCTGCCTATCTGCGTATGTATATAAAGGCAGTTAGCTATATTCATTTCATAATAATGTGCGTATCATTTTGTTTCTCTAAGTACATGTATTTGTGTATGCGATATTTTTATTTGAGCAGTCTTTCCCATTACTATCCCCCGCCAAACAAATTCGTTTTAGGAATAAAAACTCAGCTTCCCAGCTTCCCAAATAGGGTGCTTACTTTAGCCCGGCATAATTCTCTAAAATTTCTCCTCACCCATACATATGGGTGCGATTTTGAACAGTGCAGTCAAGGCTGATACGCTGTTTTCATGATCCAGTTAGCCCCATAGGTCCTCATACCTCATTCGCGTGACATACCCACTTCATACCCATTCGTCCACTTTCATCCCACCCTCAGCCCTACGATGAAGAAACCTCCGCCCCCAATAGCAATCGCAGATCCGGGTCCGCCTTTGCCATTGCTCTCTTATACCCGTCCCTCGCACCAACTCTCGCCAAATAACCCAGAATCCCATCATACTCACGCAAACTATACGCAAACCAATTCCTAAATGTCGTCAAGGAAAACACGACCATAATATCCGCCGCCGTAAACTCATCGCCAGCCAGCCACGTTGCGCCATCACCGCCCTCTCTTTTCGGCTTGAAGCGCTTGTCCAGATTCTCCAGGGACCGCGTCAGCCTGTCATTCCAGAGGGCTACTATGGGATTAGAACTGGGATTGGCGTCGGCATTCTGGCTTTGACTCCCGCCGCCGGAGCCAGCATTCAGCGTCATGAGACGCCCCAGCAATGGCTGAAACGTGCCATTGGCCCAGTGGAAATAGTAGACGAAGTCCGCATAGTCATGATGGCTTGGTGGCAGGAATAATCTGCCGTTGCCGTGTTTCTGGCAGATGTACTGGACGCATGCGCCGCTTTCTGCGAGAGTTAAGGTTTGCGCATTCTCTCCATTGTCGTCGGTGGGGAGAGGGAGGGTATCTTGGATGACCGGTGCAGAGCCGGAAGGGTGCAATGCTTTATATTCTGGTGGGGCGAATAAGGGGTTGCGTTTGTAGGTTTTTAACTCGTAGGGGATGTCAAGTTCTTCGCAGAGCCAGGTTATGCGCTCGGATTGAGAGTTGTGCAGGTGGTGGATGGTTAGGGGCATGGTTACGTTTTCCTTGTTTACTTTTTTATCTTGATCTGATCTTTCAAGAGGGGAGTGTATAATGGATCTATGGATATGGTTTAGAAGTGCAAATACGTATCTTTTGAGCAGCGAATATGGGATCGGAGGCTATCTATATAGGCCGATTTCCCCATGATATTTGGAATCCGATCATTGGAGTAGGAATGACCAGGAGGCCTGCAGATATGTCAGCTGAAGTGGTCTAGAAACGTATAAATGCTGGCTTTCTTCTCCTAAATCCGTCTGCTACGCCCGTACGGTGAGTTTTCGGGCCCCAAGTTCCCGGCATGGTTCAGGTTCCAATGAAGGCCACCTGCTTAAACAGAGCGACATAATTGCATGGCATGGTAACTAAAAACCTATTATTCATCGAGACGCTCAAAGTGAGGGGAAGAGGGAAAGCTAGCAAGCAGCTTGAGCAAAATATCCATCTGCTCATCCACGTGTTCCAAAAGCCCCTAACCCAAAGCCGGTGTTGCCAGTTTCCCCGAAAGATCCGTCAACTTCATACACACAGCACCTCTACGGCAAATTGCAACGACAGGGAAATCAAACATGGGCTATTCATGAGTTTTGACCCTGTTATTATTATGGCAGCAATCTACCTGCTTCGTGCCTTTTTGTTAACTCTCCATTCCGCCTTGCATTAATAATATCTTTCTCACCAACCCGTGCCCAGCCTACCGCCATTAGGGTACGGTACAACTGCGAGGTTTCCTAGGCTTGATGCTGGGGAAAGCAACAATAATCTTCCCACATGCAAGACCAACGGGTGGAACGACGCCCTAGAGGCAAATACTCTCGCTTGATCTGTCGTGGTTGCAGGTCAAGAAAAATAAAATGTGTACTGCCAAGTCCAAGTGAGATAACACCTTCAGGTATTCCGCAAGCTGCAGGAAAATCCTGTGAGCGATGCTGCAATCTTAATTTGGAGTGCATCGTCGAGCGAACCTCCCTCGGCCGCCCGGCAGCGAAGCGTATTCCACGCACAGATTCGTATTCTTCTCGCCATGGCTCAGCCCTACGTACGGATGCAGATGTTGGGCCTGATGGGGCGGTACCTGTTACGGACACTCCAGGTACACATTCCAATCTGGAGGTGAAAGGGTATCTCTACTCAGAGGATATAGCAGACCACAGTTTAATGATACAGAATGACTGCGGGTATAACCCACCCAAAATACACATTACTATAAGCAGCAAACAAGAAATTTTCCAATCGATGATTGAGCCTGATTGTTTCCTCTCTTCAATATTGGCCAACGACAAAAGCTTCGGCTCAGCCATTCCCCATTCGACCTCGCCCCGGGACGTCCGGTCCCTCCTGGATCTCATAAGTCACGATATGGCCTCATCACTTGATGCTTGGTGAGCTATCTACTATTTTAATTCCACCACTCTTCCAGTCCTTGCTTACTACACTGTCTAACTAGGGCAAGAATAGTTTGGTTTGGCATCGATTCTTTTTCCCACAGACACCGTCACTGGTGAGCATACGGAAATCGATTAAGTTCAGATGAGTGTGCATCTTCCAATTGCGCAACGAATCTACTCTTCGCATTGCTCTGTTTGATTGCCTTCGAGTCTCCCGAGACTCCGTTCGGGCGAAATCTTCCTCACCTAAAGCGGAGTATCCAGCTCGCTGTGTCGAGCTACGGGCAAGAATTTATCTTCTCTCCACCTACTCATCGCGATTCAGTTGTGGTTAGCCTTTTGCTCTCTGACTACAGGCCTGCGGCTATAGTTAGTTCGCAGAATGTCGCACATAAAGCCGTAAAATCCGGACTGTACGTGAGTATTGCATACAGGATTTCAGAGAAACTGGAATTGTTGCCCACACAAGCCACTTTAAAGCCAGACGAACTGAAAGCTGCGGAACTTTTCGGCTCAGAGTTTCGTTTTACAGACGTCCTGGCAGGGTTGCAGGTATTCTGTTATGATGCCCTGCTAGACAGCTTCATTACAAAACCGCTCCAGTTTATGAGGAAAGTGGTTATCTGTATCAAGCCTCATATAGAAGTTTACCAAAACGTATTGAAATATCGCTCATGCCCGCCAAGGATCATATATCATATCCAAAACACGGTGGCAACCTATATCATGCTAGAAGCACTGGTAGATATGAAACAAAGCTGGAGCAGTCAGGATAGCCTCTCTACCATTACAGAACACTGCGAAAGGAAATGCCTGGAACAAGTAAAGCACACCGATTGTTTGCTTGCACGCTTGTCCAGCTACGAGAATCGAAACGAGCTATTGGTCGTCCGCTGTCTCCTTGAAATTCGATTTCACTCCGTTTACATTGCTATCTGTGGTGCCGGATTGTTTTACGCCACTGTGCTGCGAGCGAGACTTCAAGCAAGTGGTAGAGTCGGAACTGATCCCGAAATCTATTGTCATGAAGCCGTCCAACTCGGTGCTCAGCTCATCGACACATTTAAAAATATCTCAAATGAGAAAACCCTAAACCTCTCAGCATTTATGGGCCGGTTCGGGGGAACATACCCGGACAAACTGAGAGCCATTTTGGAAATGTTCATCGAATGTGCAGAAAAGTTGGCGCTGAACGGAGTAGCCTTCCACCCACCGCCACGACGGCTCGTCTTCGAGATCGCCTTTCTCTGCAAAAATATAGTGGAAAATAACGTCATTCAATTCAAGAGCTTTGGCAGGCTGCATAAGGATTTTGAGAGACAGCTCAGGCTGTTTGAAAAATGTGCGCGCCGTATCGAGTCAATGGTGGTCTCTGACTGGAACTCGATTGACGCTGCCTTTGCAGGTGGCTGTGTCTATGCTGGGAGCAGCAAAACCATCCATGGACTTTGTGAGGTTATGGAAAATTTGAAGGTAAGAGTTTCAAAGGAAACAAGTGGAACGGAGAAACCCATCGTTCTCGAAGTGCCTACGGATTCTGGTGAATTGGGTTTCGAATTCCCTTCCGGCGGATGGGACCTATGGCCTGAGGTAGGAGGATTTAAAATTTTTGGTACTTTGCAAGGCCAATTTGGCTGGTCCTCTATTCAGAGCTCTCTCCCTGAGTTTGAATCGACAAATGCATCATTTGGTAATAGAATCGAATGAGAGCAAAATCCAACCTATAGGACATAGCATTCCAGAACCGCCATTGAAAGCTTGTAGATAACCGCCGTCTCGGATTTACCATCTGGCAATGCAATAACAAATAGGGTCTGCTCTATGCTAAATTACAAATCAAAATTACCGTTGGCAAAGGTGAATGAATGTTGTGTCTCATCCAGAAACACCTCTCGAATGAAATATATGATAAATGAAAATTGGGGGGAGGACGATATAGAGCGGCTCCCCTTTCCACTACAAGCCCACGCGGGATATCTTAAACCCTCCTGGGAATCTTCTCTGGAACACACCAAGAGGGTCATACTTTGCAGCCACACGCCTTATATGATCCACGTTCTCCTGCCCATAGCTCCCAAGAGGATCCTGTGACGGGTCTGCATAGTTCATGTAGATCAGTCTACTCTCCCCACATAGCGAAATCGAAAACTCTTTGAGCTCCGCGACCATGGCACTCATCCGTGTTCGCGCGATTGCAAGTGCCCGCTCGTCACTTTTCACCGCCACACCGCCGGTCCAAAGGATGGCGTTGTGTTCTTGAGCATCCACCCCGAGCATGTTACCACCCCTTCGCTTACTGATATCGCCGAGGAACGAAGGCTCCGGCTGGAACAAAACCAGCGACACGAAATTTTCTGGCCCGATGTCGTGATTCAGGTCTTTGACATATTTCTCATGCAACTTCACGGCGTGCGCTAAGATTCGTTTATCATTCTTAAACGTTATCGTCGCGCCAAAATTCCTATAAAGAGCAAGAGGCGCCTAGTGTTAGCAATTGCCCTGCATTTTTTATGATGGAAGTGAGTTGACAGACCATGTTCCGGAGGGAAGTTGTGAGTCTTCAGCAGCGTCTGCGAGACTTAGAGACCTCGTCTCATCAGGAATAAGGGACGGAATCCGGTTCAGCTTTTTGAAGCCTGTACTGTTGTGAATTCCCTCAGTGTTGACATGTATCGCAGCGGTAACGACATCCACTGGGAAAGCCGACGTATTATGCATGAGAAACGCAACTAGTGCATCCGTGTCGAACTCTTGATAATGGTCGGTGAAGTGAGCAATCGCATCCACCAATTCTGAGGAGTACTCCGCGCTCATGAAGCGGGTTCCATACGCAATGTCCTTCGCGGGTAAAGCATCCATATCAAAGCGGGTGACGATGCCAAAATTGCTCCCTCCGCCTTTCAAAGCCCGCCATAAATCGGCGTTTTCCCTCTTATTCGCATTGACGATGGTGCCATTTGTCAAAACAACCTCAAAGTTCCTGACAGAGTCGCAGGCAAACGCTTCACGGCCCATATAGTACGACGAGCCCCCTCCCAACAGAAACCCACCCACGCCAACGTCCCCATCACGGCCGCTGGGTACTATTACACCATACTTGAGCAGCTTAGCCAATACATCCTTCCATCTACCGCCAGGACCAATGCTGGCAAGGTTTGTTCGTTTGTTGTAGGTGGCCTGGTTCAACATCCCCAAGTCGATAGTCACTCCGTTATCAATATTATTCGAGAGCCTGGGGCCGTGCCCGCCTGCACGGACGGCAACGTGCCAGTCTCCAGCACCGTTTCCAGCCCCGGCTCCGAGCAAGGCGGTCATGGCCGTGGATACTTCTGCCGCATTATGCGGTTTCACGAGGCACCAGGGTCGATGTCGGGTGTTTAGGGACCACCAACTTGCAATGCGTGGTTCGTACCCCGTGTCTGTGGCCAAAAGCAGTCGATTGCCTAGCCCTGCCCGGATAAGCGCATCGCACTATTTTGGATTAGTTTCTTTTCATTCATGAAAATAAGACGTCGATATCGTGATCACGGAAGGGTATGCGGGTGATAAGAATTGATCTGATGAGTAACTTACAGGAGGGAAACCCGTCGCTGCTTTATACGCAGGAGTCACAACATCCGCTGCAGCCACATAGCTATGCAGCAGCAGAAATGCAGCAGCTACCAACGGGGCTAGAAACATTGGAAAATAGCAGTAGATCGGGACCACAGAAATAGGAGAGCTATCCAAAACAAAACAATAAAAAAGACTCTTTTTGTAAAAATTTGCTTGACCTACTGGAAAAGAAAATCTATCCCAATTCAGCCTTCAAAGGAAAGAATCGATGTAATAGTTTACGAACGGTTGTGCCTCATCCTGATTATATATAGTGTTTCCAAATAACCGACATGGGCCCCTACGATTTGGTAGTTGCGAGCTGCAATAAAGGGGGCTAAGGCTAAGGAGTGTGTATAGCCCCTGTAGCACGCGCAACGAGAGCGCAACAAGAGCGTAACGAGAGCGCAACGAACCGCGCAACGAGGAAATTTTTTATTTTCCGAGCAACCAGACCAGAATTTCTCATGCTTGCTGACCCAACCAACGCTTGGTGTATAGAATATACGGTGTACGAAGAGCATTCTTTTTTTTTTTTTTTCAAGTGCTCAGCTCATGTCTAAGCGCCGATGACGTGGTGGAGCCCATACAGCCGGAATGCTCTATACCTGCGGAAAGGCTGGGGCCAGTTTAGGCTTCCATGGGTCCTATCTTTTCTCCCCATTCCCTTCTATCTGGTAGTCGGGTAGTCCTATTCCGATAGGGCTCCCGGAGCCCTGTGTACCAGTCATACAAAAGTACATTGCTTTGAGAAATGTTCTTCTAAGTAAATTTTTCGCAAGCTATATAAGAAAGGGGTAAAAAAAAAAAAAAAAA
>JAFEJD010000165.1:0-39719 GCA_018296065.1 Blastomyces percursus | reverse complement strand
AAAAAAGAAAAAAATGAAAAAAATGAAAAGAACTGAAGGAAGATGCAAAGAGACAAAATGAAACTAATATCTCCTTGTACAGAGTGCAAGTGTAAGAGAGTTGATGAGAGGGAATATAAAGAGAGTGTGAGAGCTAGAAAATCCAACTCCTAGAACTGAAATTAAACTAATCTTTCTTGCCTGCCTGTCTATAATATCAATAACTGAATACAAAAAGAGGACAAGAAAACTAAAGAATGGGAGCATACTAAAGAAGAAAAGGTAAGAGGAGCATGATAGAAGTTATCAAGAGAAGAATACAAAATACAAAAATGGAAACAAAGTTCCCAGCAGAGAGAAGCCTCGAAAATGATAATGGGTGAGGAAAGAAAGAGAGTGAGTGAGTAAGAGACAAGGCCCGAAAGGAAATGAAGAATCATGATTATAATAAAACACACTCAACAAGCCGGCAGAGGAGAACAGAACAAAGACAAGAGTGAGAACAGAAAAGAAAGATAATGGAAATGATGATCATTTTTATAAGATTCCACCAATTCGAAGAATTGTACGCGTAAAGCTAGCTGTACATCTACCAAATCAGGGTTCCTCTCCAGTTCCGAAATCCACCGATGCATCGCACATGTGTTCTGCTATAGCCATCCTAGACGTACAACCATGTTTTCAAGGGGAAGACTCGGCCCCTGTCGCCGTCCCCCTTCTCTTAGGCTGTGGTGGTCTTCTCAAGCTTTTGACCCGGTTGATGAAACCACCACCACCGCTACCACTGGCCGTGTGTGCGTGAGTCTTCGCGTCCTCGCCGCCGCCGATACTGGAGCTGCGTCCTTGTGTAATTCTTGTTTCGCCTGGAATGGCCTTTGGGCTACTAGTTGATCG
This sequence comes from Blastomyces percursus, assembly GCA_018296065.1. Lineage (NCBI taxonomy): Eukaryota > Fungi > Ascomycota > Eurotiomycetes > Onygenales > Ajellomycetaceae > Blastomyces > Blastomyces percursus. Next base: position 38,846 of record JAFEJD010000165.1, on the reverse strand, counting down.
TTGCCTAGTGTGGGGGAGGTTATCTGTCATGCCGTCATCGAAAAGCTGGATCTTGGCGCCTTTTTTATCGTACGCATCATCATAATCCTGTTGTTGGAAGAATGGGTTTTTATCGTTAGGTCGCCTAGAGCCTGAAGCTCGGGGAGGGCTTGCCTGAGTGAAGTAGTTGTTGGAATCAATAGCAGAATCTGGTGGCATAGTAACACGGGGGACTCTATTGTTAATTCCGCGGATTTTCTGTGCAAGACTCTTTTTGCGCTGCAATCCTCCATTCTGTAAGTTGTGAGCTTCATTCTCACTCTCACGCCGCTGTATGGCAGCGCGGCTTGCTGGAGCGCCTTCAAGGAATGTACTGGTTCCCAAGCCCATACTTTCAGCTCCATGGATTGGTTCAAGTTTGGCTGTTGGATCAAATGCTGCGCTTTGGTTTATCTTGCTGCTAGTCAAACCACTGCTTGCATAATCCGCATACCCCTCTTCTCCTCGTCCATGGAAGAGATTGAGATCGATATTGGTGTTATTAGGACCAGCCCCGCCCAGCGCCATGTTTCTCGAATCCTTTGCGAAAGCTTGCATAGGGGCGGCTCGTGATCCTTTACGATTGCGGTGAGGGTTGCATGCATCGAAAGGTCCATCATGGTGGAAGACTAAAAAAAAAAGGGAACATTAGTGGACGTTTTAAAAATGAGACAAAAATATTTATAAGATGGCAATTGATTCTTACGGCCAGTACCATATATGCTGGTAACATCCAATTTATCAATAATATCAAGTCTATGTCCATTTGATCGCTTGCTGCGAGATTTGCCATCCTTGTGTTTGGCATCACGCTCTCGTTGTCTCCGTTCTCGTCTCCGTCTTTCCGCCTCAGGGTCCATTGGTCTTGAAGGGATATCCATTAGGGAAGAGTCTGAGTTGCGACGGGGTCGACGTTGGCTACGGGGTCTTGAGGTTTCTTTGGGATCTGCGAAGATGTCTCCAATTGGCGGCCGACTGTGTCCTTTGCTGCGTGACTGCGATTCTTCCCCGGATGGTCGTCGAGCGGGGCGACGAGAGGAGGTCTTATCGTCAGAGAGAGATGGTCTAGATGGGGGAACGTTTTCCGGTCGCGGTGGAGCCGGTCGTCTTCCTTTTGAACTCGAGGGCTTATCGACTGGCGTGTCAAGACAGAGGTTTTCCTGAAAACGTAACATGTCTTGTATTAGAATATAAACTTCACAAGACTGAGTTGGCAGTACTTGCTGCCTCATTTTTATTTTGCACAAGTGGCTCAGGGGGCATACAAATAGTTCTGCAGCGTGTCCAGTTAACGGTTGATCCACTGTTGAAAGCCTTTCCGGTGACATATTTCGATTTGGAACAGGGAGCGGAGTGAAAGACTCTGAGTCATCCAGGAACGGGTTTCTTGATACTGGGCGTGGTCTCGCAACAGACGTTGTGGGGGAAGCGATTGAGGGCGATGCAGCACGGTTTCTAAAAGGGTTGTTGGATCCCAAATTGACAGTCAATCGCGGCGAGGGTTGCCGGTCTAGGAAGGAGAATAGTGAAACGAGGTTAGCAAGATCTTAGATGAAGAGGTTGGGTTGGCAGGCTTGAGAATTCAAATTGCGGCGGATGGTCCAGCAGGGTAGCTGCCAGGAAGTCTGAAACCGCTAATGGCCGCGGCCGCAACTCGCAACAAAGCAGACGTAGTAGTAGTAGAGGAAGTAGAATGCTTGATGGATACGGGTATGGTATTAAGAGTGGATGAAGATGATAATAGTGTTGGGTTTGTGGATTGCGTTGATTGATTGTTATCGGGGGGGAAATGCCTGAACAATGAAGGATAAATGAAGTGAATATTCACACACACCTGGCACAGATATTGGGGCAAGAGACATGGTGACAACAACAGTATAGTATTACTTATTATTAAGGGCAATGACGACGGAGTCACCGCAGCAGCGGCTGGAAACAGGTTTCAGGTTAAAAAGACTCAATTAGTAGGTGGGATCCTGTGAACCTGTGAACAAACCAACAGCCAGCAGCTCAAACACAGGAACAGGAACAGGCCTGGAAGCAGCTCCTCCTTTGTCCAGTTTCTTTACTTTCTTATTCGACAATGAAAACGGCCGACCTAACAGAGGAATGGTTCGTGGTCGCGCGAAATATCCTCTCTTTGCTTGAAACCCCCTAACCGCCCGTTGTTTTGCCGTCAGGGTTGTGGATGCCGGACGATGGATGATCAGGGACGAGTATGAGAAGACGGCAAGTTATACGATGATAAGGTGGATACGCCTAGCAATGGCGAAACTAGTATTTAAACGCTTTTCGGGCGGTCAGCTAACTTCTCACTCACAAAAGCTAGATCGATTGGTGATCTAGGAGGCAGCCCTTGACCAACCGGGACGAATCAACGGGGCTTCTAGAGGGGGAAACAAACGGATGTGGCGACCAAGCAGAGCGTGAGCCTGGGCAAAGGGCGGGGAACAATGAGAGGGATGAGGTGATTAAGGAACAACAGAACAGACAGAGAGAACGAGTTGTGAGAGGATTGCACCGGGATAGGTTTGGTTACCGGGCAGATTTGAGAGCCTGACTTGAGTAATGTTCCCGAAATCAAGGGGAAACCTACAGAGAGATCACGGGTCAATAATACATGCCAGAGAACGGCCGTGAGGATGCAGGATAACGAATGGCAGAATAGCGAATAATGGGGGAAAGGTAAAAGCGGAATTGGCCAGGGAGATCGACGGCGGGTGCAACTATGAGCATTATTAAATAGGGGGCCCTTGTTAAGGTCAAGGTGCAGGATATGCTGCGTAGAAGCATATAATAAATATGGAGCCGACTTGACTGGGCGGTGCGGGCGGAGAGAAACAGACACAGAAGAGTAATTATTACCACACACACACACTACCATGCATAAACCTTGGCCACCACGGAGTGCCATAGGGGGCACACGGGCATGCTCACGCCAATAAAAGTACAGTACATGTACATGTACCATACCTGAAGGTCACAGGCGAGGAGGGTTATGTGGAATTCGTCATTTATTAATATTATGATTGCAATATATCTGAAAGTCATGTTCCAAGACGACCTCGACCCAAATTGTGTTTCTGACTATTATTACCAGAAAGTACTCTATAGGGCACAGCACTGTTGATGGACTGGCTGATGGATGATATATGGCCACCGAATGTCTTGCTTGCTGTGATCTTGACCACCATAGCTAACGGAGGTAATTATATCATCTCAAACCACCACACCACATCTAATAATCACTCACAAATTCCCCAAATATCTCCTCCTGTCGAGATGCCAACGCTCATTTTCCATGATTCTCACCGCAACGCATCCCGGCCTCCAGACCTCCAAATCCCGCTATCAGGTTCAGTCTTGTTTAAAATGGATAATCTTCATTACCACATGCACATGTAATGTACATCTACTGATCTGGTCTGATCTGGATGAAGTTCCTCCTTCTCCTGCACCCTTCCGCTGGTCCCTGATATTACCAAATTCTACCCTGCCAAGAGCCTGATATCCGGATTTAAGGACGCCCAATCCAACCCTCGTGGTAGCACTTTGTCTTTGTACCTCTTCCTGGCATTCCCTCTCCTGGACACGGATATACTAAGAGAGGGACCCAAAAAAATAAAAAAAAATAAAAATAAAAAAATAAAAAAAAATAAGAAACGGGGAAGATCTGCTACTACTTAGACCTATTGATTAGCAGCTTGGTAGAGCAGATCAACAAACCATGCATCTTGAAATATTAACCGCAAGGGAGTAGGAGGCCGCATGGGAAAGTAACAGCCCTGGAAAAGGCCAAACTGGGCCGATTTGGATTACAAATTTCTTTAAAAAAAAGTTTCCGCCCGCATTCCCTCAATGTATAAGAACCCTTGCCAACAATCTGTCGAGGCATAGATAATAAGCAGAGTTGTTGGTGAATAATAATGAACGGGTGGTTAACAACCCCAAATGTCATGGACTCTCTGGTTAAAGTGTCGCTTGTTGATTCTCGAGTAAGCTTGCTAGATGGATGGGGATATTCGAGCCAGGTGTTTCTTGTATGGTGATTTTAGAGGCTCTCTATCTCCCTCCATTCTCTCTACACTGGATATATATGTATATACCCTTCCGTTCGATATTGTGTTCGCATAGGTTCTCTAGACACGGGGTCAATACATACCTAGGAGTGTGCAAGTATTTCGTATTGTTAACACCTAAATAAATATATTAAATTCATCTTTAATTGATTAAAGGGCGTCTGATTGGCCGTGTTGAATGGGTTGGTTGTCTGACAACAGCCCGCGCGCAGCATCAACTCTCGCATCACGTAACCTACACGTCTTCCTCACCTGGGTAGAGTCAATGGCCAATCGAACTAGCAATGCAATTTTCCAATTTCGCAGCTTAAGACCATGGGTGACTAGGCCACCCCACCCTACAGCCGGACACGACGTGTTGCCCTCAAAATCTCTACCGCAGAATCGGCTGAGCGAACTCACAGTTAGCTAGTGCTCAATCTGGACTCCCTGGAAAAGACTATTATACAAAAGCCATTGGATTCTTTCACAGTCTCTGGGCCAAATGACACCCATCAGTGTTTGGTCATGGATGCTGCTAGAATCAATGTCCATGAAGTGAAAGAGGCTGCTTACCATCAGCCTCTTCTTCACCTCCCTGTCGCCTGAGCCATCACCTCATAGCTGATAATTGGTCTGCAATTCATCCATTCTCAAGGCATCATGCATGGGCGGTACGCTTGGCATGCCAAACTCCCTTCACTTGATATCAGAGTTACAATCACATCTTCACCTTGCAAATACTTAGGTACTTTTCTCCGCCTGCCACTGAATGAGCAAGACATGACTCTTGCACAATTGCATGCTAGAACTGGTGAACCAGCAAAAGAGCTGGTTGTCTGTGAAGATGATGCTCCCCTTGCTATTGTCCCTGTTTGGCTGGGGCTCAGTAATGATGAGATTTCCCTGACAGATTCTGCCATTACGATTGCAAATTTTGGAGAAGCATTTTGATTCTCAAATTACACAGCAGTTCACTGCCCACACATTACTCTTACTCACATCACTGGAATCCTGCTTTGTAGAGCCTGGAGGATCAGATGAACCTCTTTGCATCCCAAGAGATATGTGGACACTTAACCTGCGAAGTTTTCGGATCCAGTCCCCCCTTTGAAGCTTTCCCAGTTTTAAGCATTGTTGAGATGCTTGGTAAACTTCCTGATCAGTGGTGGAGCAAGTGGGTGGCAAGGAGTAATTGGTTTGACAAAGATGAATACAAGAATGAGAAAGAAACCCTTCATCAATGGTACAGTAACGTAACTAACAGTACCAGAGACTGAACCTAGTAGTTCACAGGATATATATACAGCGCCCACAAGAGAGGATGGGTTTGATACCTTTTCAGCAGAGAAAGAGAATGCTGCCAACAGTGCAGAAAATGCGGGATGCAACATCGAATAGCTCTTCATCACAAGCTTGGGCGGAAGCCCCTTTAGACTTAGTATTAGTATTCTCTGTTCGTGCAAAAATGTATCCATGCATGGTCCTTGCGTCATGATTTCCAATATCTGAAATATCTAAACGATGGAACGATTCGCAATTTCTATAACACGTAAAAACAGTACAAGAAGCCTAGAGATAGATCATAGAATATATGAAACCATTTCATTATAATCGCTTCATGAGTATGTATATTTCTACCCTAGAAATGCTATCTAGTTATATGGTACCATATGAGGCAATGCGAAGCAGCGGCAGTCGGCCTGCACGCGGAGATTCTGTGATGACATGGATGATGCTCTTTGTTTGCGACTACTGCGTAATGCCTCATAACATGATCATCATTTAGCTCCCCCCGGGGTAGCGGAATTCGGTTCGGGGAACGGAACTTGAGGGGCCCGAAAGCCTTCTGTATGCGGGAGCTTCGGGACTCTAGCTTTTTTTTCCCCCACGCACGCTCAAAACACGCCCTGTTAACGCTAACATCAACCTTGGATCTTCCAGAATGGTTCACTCATATTTCGAACCGTACATGAACACTACGCGTATATAGTTTCTACTGCTAAATTCCACATCCTGGTACAAATGTTTCATCCCATTTCGTGAGACTATGATGTAGAGACTCTAGAGCCTAGAGAGAGCAAGCACATCCTGTTTGTTTTTGTCTGGTGGGTCTGCTGTGGCTATTCAAGACGGACTGGCGGCGCAAAACCCAGCAGCGCATTACTAATTCCACGAACAAACCGGATGTCCCGGAACTAGGTAATTCATCAGAACCCCAAGAAGCTGGGAAGTACTTATATCGCAGGGTTGCCTGCTCGCGTATCTCAAGAGTGCTGAATCTTGCCTGTGTTTTCAACTTCGACGAGAGAAGCAAGTGCAGAGTCAGGCAGATGGCATATCCCACCCCGCGAAACAGCTTTACCTCATACCGTCGCATTTCTGCCCTGGCAAATACTGACATGGCCAAGGTTGCCATCAGAACGCATTTTTGAGGAGGTTAGCAAGCGCGGGAGCCCAGCATCTCTAATTAACAGGCGAGCCTCAGTCCAGTCCAGTTCAGCCTAGGTCATGAAATCAAGTTGCGGCGCGCTTCCTACTTGTAAAGGCGAGGAGAGGTGCTGGTTCAAAAGAAGATGTTACTGGCACTCATTCCCCTTTTTACAAAACCCACATTCCGGCATGAAAATCATGGGCTCAAGAGAAGTCTGGTTGGTAAAGTTTCCTTACAGATATCTATCTGCGATATCGCATACTGACTGGCTTTTTCTACCAGGAACTTCTTTCCCCCAGTTCAACTCATTCTAGCTCTTCTGTTGATACAATGATACTAACTCTGGGGACATTCGGCATTCTGGTCGCCGGACACCAAGGCTCTCATGTCCGGCCCTTGTTAAATGTTGAAGGAGGATGGATGCGTTCCTGGCTCCGCGCTACTCATTACTCGGCTATGGCACTGCTTTCCTCCCATACTCTTTCAGGCCTCGAGTCAGTTGGGGGAGAGGGGCTGACTCCTTAGCGCCAGATAATATTAGTCTTACGACTCACTTACGCACTCTATGGGATCCATGTTGGAGAACAAGGCTGGAAAGAGAGAGAACAGATGCCCGAGCGGTTGCACATCACTAACATACTACTGGAAAGTGTAGGGTCGATTTTTCTTGGTGACATTGTGATCGATGCCACAGAGAGGGCCTGTTCGGGAGGCGATCGCTTGAGATCAGTGAAGCCAACTAACTAACAAAATGCACCCGTGTTATTTTCGCAACAGGAGTCCAAATTTCAAATTGCCCCCATTATTTCCTCCCTCGCCAATGTCGCCATACGCCAATCTCAAGGGGGCGGAGCAGGTCTTATGCCAAGCTTTCACATCCAACTAATAACCGACGGGACGCTTGCGGATAATCTGGTCAGGGCCCTGACATAAACGCGTCAGCCTACCTGGCCTCACTTCTTCTAACTTCCAACGGCAAAATTTACTTGTACTTGAGCGGATTATCGCGACTCTAGCCCTTTGGTGAATTATGTTTGAGACGTATATTGTGGGTCGCTCATTGCCAAGGTTGAAAATGGTGGGTTAACAGGATCATTTCACGGCTTCCAATTCGTGTGGTTGGGGTAGCGGACAGAGTGAAGTACCTGACCCTTAGGGCGGCGTTTGCGGAGGAACGTGGGATGGATGGAGGTTACATGGCGGCGCTCCCAGATTGGCATTGGCAGTGGGAACACCCCGGGACCACCAAATCAGAAGCTGTCAAACACTCCTCACGGACATAAAAGAAATTGGAAACTCGCCCCTCTTTGTTACCAATGATCCTCTTTTCTAGGCTCCGCTATTGATTCGACCCCTTGCATGCCCTCCGGATCGCATCATGTCCCTTTTTTTCGATTATGTGGCAGAAGTCTGTCCTTTTTTCAACATCACTATGCGACATCTCCAGACAAATTTCAACCATCGAAACTCCCAAGTTCGATGTCTCTGGAAATTCGATATACCTAGTAACGAATTTCTTTTCTGTTCCTTTTCCTTTAAATGAATAGATCCTCTGCACCAGTCATGGCTGGGGCTAGGACTAAGGACAATGTTTTGTCAAGAAGGGAGATCGAGGGCATGATCGCGGATGGCCGATGTATCATTGTTGTTGATGGCCAGGTGCTCAAGCTCGATACATGGCTGAAGTTCCATCCGGGGGGTGATTTGGCTATCAGGCACATGGTAGGTAGAGACGCCACGGACGAAGTGAACGCGTAAGAGCCATTCTTCTTATTTTCCAGGTCCAAAACTCAACTCTCAGCGCTTACTATTATTTCTTTGGGGCGATTCAACAGGCTTCATTCCAAGGCAACCAGACAACGCATGACTGCATTCCGGATTGGCCGCGTCGAAGGCAAATGGACCAATTTCCTCCCTCCCATTCAAGGCGGCCGTTTCAGAACCTACGTTAAAAGCCAAGAGGACACTGATGTTACCGGGTCCGATACAATGAGCGAGATATCCAGCGAGGAGAGCTCACAATCACGCTCACCTTCTCCAGTCTTCGATTCTACGGATGAGAATTCTGTTTTGAGGGAGAGGCGGAACGGTTCCAGTACAGACCTCTCGACCGCTGGGTCGAGCGCTTCACCTGTAGATTTCAGCTCCGATGCTGAAATGAGGTTATCTATCGTCGACGCCTGTACGCAGAAGGAAATTATACTGGACAAGACCGCGTACCCTCCCGTGGATCCGGCTCACCAGGCCAATATTAGCGCAAAGTATCGTGACCTGGAAAAGCGCATTCGTGCCGCGGGACTCTACCAGTGCAACTACTCCGCCTACGCAATTGAAGCACTCCGATATTCTATATTTTTCGGTCTCTTCATATTTTTCCTGCGCCGCTCCTACTTTTGCATTTCCGCATTCTTCCTGGGCTGTTTCTGGCATCAACTTGTGTTTACTGCTCATGATGCAGGGCATAATGGCATTACGCACATATACAAAGTCGATGCCACGATTGGAATCATCGTTGCAGATTTCATCGGGGGATTGAGTTTAGGCTGGTGGAAACGCAGCCACAATGTCCATCACATTGTCACAAACTCGCCAGAGCACGACCCTGATATCCAACTTATGCCATTTTTCGCGCTGACTACGAAGTTTTTTAACAGTCTTCGCAGCACTTATTATGATAGAGTTATGGCTTTTGATGCCGTGGCCCGGTTCACAGTTAAGTATCAACACTACATGTACTATCCAATTCTTCTCTTTGGCCGTTTCAACCTCTATTTCCTTAGCTGGGAGTATCTCATCATGGGCCTCGGCCCAAAGAGAGGACCTGCCTGGTGGCACCGCTGGTTCGAACTGGCTGGCCAAGTCTTCTTCTGGACCTGGTTTGGCTACGGAGTTGTCTATGCGTCAATCCCTACATGGACAAGCCGGATCTTATTTGTGCTAATTTCGCACATGGTCACCGCGCCCCTACACGTCCAAATTACTCTATCCCACTACGCCATGTCCACCGCTGATCTAGGCATACATGAATCCTTTGCTCAAAAGATGCTCCGCACAACAATGGACGTGGATTGCCCCGAGTGGCTTGACTTTTTCCATGGCGGCCTCCAGTTCCAGGCCATTCACCACCTGTACCCGACGATCCCGCGGCATAACCTGCGCAAGACGCAGCGTTTTGTCCAAGAGTTCTGCAAGGAAGTTGAGATTCCGTATGCCGTGTTTACGTTCCTCAGTGGGAATAAGAAGGTTATTCAGAAACTGGGGGACGTGGCTATGCAGGCGCGGATTTTGGAGGATTGTAGAAGGGCGTGCGCGGCGCATGGAGTATTTACTAACCATCATGCCTATTCACATGAGCATGGGCATTGAATGAACAGCTGTGGGGCCTAGCGGTTTAATTTTTTTTTTTTTTTCTTTTCATTTTCTCAGCTCCTTGTGCATATGGGGCTGCATATGCTCCAAGACGATCATCCTTTAACCGAGAGGACATGTTTCCCTTCCCCTCTCACTTTTTTTCTTCTTTCCTGCCATCTTTCATTTGTCCTATTATGTTTCAGTCAAGGCCGACTTTATATGATGGTTTCTTCCAGTTATTGCGTGTACCTATATTATGAGATTGTAATTTGATATTTGATATATTCCTTTTTGACCTTCGCAGCTTAGATGACACTTTAGCCAAACGGTACTGTAGAAGCACCTTGATAAGAATTATTCGAGATTTTTAGCCGCAGATTGCACCGAACATGAACGTGAGGCCGTAAGCGAGTACACAACTTTCCCTGGGTCGAAACCTGACAAATCTGAAACCCAGTCGTCTTTCTTGAATGTGTGGCATACGAGAGAGGCATACGTATCACTGGAAAATGTCAAAGGAGTTTCATATCGTAGACCACCGCGTTCCACGTTGGTTTACCAACTGCAACTTGTGCATGTCCATGTATCATTTTTCGGAGCTCTAAACCAGAAATTTCCGTATTGCTTTCGCGATTAGTTTGCCAGACTTTGTCTCCTCGATAAACGATAGGCTAAGTTGAATGGGTAAGCGCACTATATAATTATCCCGAAATGGCTACAACATCGAAACAAGAACCTTGCCCAAAATGTTTTGATATCACGTGATGACGAACCAGCTCGTGTCCAATGCGCTCGTCGGCAACCCTCACTCACACCTCTTGCGATGAGCCATTCCGACAGGTATATCGCGATTATACCGTCTTCTCTTCGCTCGGCGAAGACGGGGCCTCTTTCTACCTCCGTAGCTTCCACAGGCTCCTCCAAAGGGCTCTTCCCGGCCCCAATCGACGCGCCCAGAGACGCGCCCCAGAAAGAACCATCTGCCACACAGCAGGATGGGCCTGACACCGCCTCAAGCCGCCTCTCCTCCCGGGAGACCTACTGCTGCCCCGAGAGCTAAGAACCCTACGGACCAGCCTACAAGCTCCTCGGCCATGCAGAAAACACATCCTCGATTGTGCTTGACCAGGCCCTCGAATACTGTAACCAGATCTCTGCACTAATCGAACCGACACTCCTTTTCAAGACAGCCCACCCACCCCATACAAGGCTTTGCACTAAGACAGGCCCTCGGCAACGGTATCGCTAAAGCTATCCAAGGACATGCCTACCCCTAAAAAGACTCTTCCCTTAAGACATATGCCTCTTCCCCCGCACCAAAGAGGCAAACCCCTAGAAAAGCTCTCCCAAACTGTTCCCGCTGTAGGGCAGCCAGACAAGAAACGGGTCATATGGGCCTCTAGGCCCACTCTCCAAGGAACCGCTGACAACTACGCAATATCCGCGAGGTAGGCAAGAATGCCTTCCCTCTATTATTACCCCAACCCTCCACGCAAGAGTAGGCTCGTGAAACTAGCCTTCCCACCCAAAGCCGTTCCTCTCCGTCAGCCTCAACTACCATTCTAAGCTCACAAGCTAATCAGGCGGGCTCTCCTACTCGAAGAAGCTCGAGTAATACCTTAAGCCAGAGCTCTTACTTATGAATACATGTACTAGACCATACCGAAACTCTACACTAACCATTTTTCAAGCTAGCGTATTTAGGCAAACAACCGAACGCCCATGATATCGCCCTCTCACTCGCAGATGAGAAAGGGTGCGATATTATAGCAATTCAGGAACCATGGATTGCCACCGATCTCTCTACCCGTCTCTCAAAAAGCCATCCTTCATATATTCACTTCATCCCCCTCTCCTCGAACCGGCCCAAATGCCCCCGAGTTCTCCTCTATATACGCCGCGGCAGAGCCCTAGCACCCGTCCAAACCCTAGCAGACATATGCAGAGACCTACTCTGTGTCTCTATTAAAATCTCTAGACATAAAAGAGCTAATATCTACATTATCTATAACGCTCCTACTGGCTCTACAGACCCAGGCCAAGGCCTCCGGGACTTCCTCCACCTCCCTATAGATTCCAACCCTGCTATCGCCCCATGACTCGTTTTAGGGGACTTCAGAATTAGGCACGCAGATTGGGACTCTACGACTGGCCACAGGCCACAGGACGGAGAAGACCTACTCAATCTAACTCTCTCACAAGGTCTACAACTTTTAAACCCGGCGGACAGCCCCACTCACCAAAGAGGGGGAACCCTCGATCTATCCTTCTGTCTAGCTAATGCAACCTGCCGTATCGCTCCAGAGCTACACTCCACCTCAGACCATGAGACTCTACTCACCTCTATAACTAACCTCCAAAACAGACCTATAGCTGACAAGAAACCCAGCCTCGCAACATGCAATGTAGAACGCTTCCTACAGCTCCTCTCCCCACTTACCTCCCTAACATCGCCGAACGTCGAGGAAGAGGCCCTAGACCTTGTTAAGTCCCTTCAACAGGCACTATTAGGCTCCTGCCCCTCCACGCAAGCATTTCTTGAAAAATGCGCCCAAGGCCACCGGGCCCCATGGTGGACAGACTCAGTTAGAGCTGCGAGACGCAACTTCCACCAGGCGCGCAGACTTGGCCCCTGCATTGAAGAACAACAACTCTTCCGTAAAGAAATAGGAAGGCCAAGAGGGCCTGGAACCGAAAGCGGATCGAAGAAGCTTGATCTCTCAGAGGTATATCGGATTGTTAAATGGCACAAATACCAACCCCAAGACCAATCACCCCCACTAAAACGCACAGACGGGACCCTAGAACAATTCCTTACGGGCAAATCAGCCCTGCTCTGCGATACCCTTCTAGCTAGACAATTAGACGCAGAGGACATTCCCCCCGATACGCCGGTCGTCCCATGACGAGATATCCAATGGGCACCTATTGCTAAAACTGAGGCCTTTAGCACTACCTGCCAAACCCCTATTACCTCCCCAGGCGCTAACGGAGTCCCGACTAGGTTTCTGAAAGCTGCCTGGCCGTCCCTAGGAGAACGCATCACACAACTCTTCCAAAACTGTATCGATCAAGGAATACACCCGCAAGCCTTTAAAGAGACAGAGGTAGTTATTATACCAAAGGCAGGAAAGCGGGATCGTACCCTCACAAAATCCTACCGCCCAATCGCGCTCCTCTCTTGCCTTGGAAAAGGACTTGAACGTCTCCTTGCCAAACGACTCTCTTACCTCGCTATACGCTATCAGATTCTAGGAAAAGACCAATATAGTGCAGTCCAGCGCCGCTCAGCAACGGATCTTACCACAGCGCTATCCTGCGATGTACAAGAACTGTGGAATCAGAAAAGACTTGCCGGAGTCATAACACTAGATGTTAAAGGCGCCTTCGACGGGGTCCTGCGAAACCGCCTAGTAACCCGACTTAGGGAGCAGGGCTGGCCCACCTGCGTTACCAATTGGGTCAAATCCTTCCTTCTCCAAAGATCTGCTAGAATCCGCCTAGACAAAATCCAGTGAGACACCTTCTCTCCGAGGGCCGCTTCGGATACGCCGACGACATAGCGATTCTAAAAGCGGAAGAGACCTAGAAGAAGTAGGAGATAAACTACAAAACACTCTAAAGGGCACACTGGACTGGGGTATCGATAACGGTATTCGCTTCGACTCAGATAAAGCAGAACTACAATATCTACATAGAAAAAGAAACTATACTGAACCTTCCCTACAAGTAGGAGATCGTACTATTACTCCAAATGATACTACCAGATGGCTCGGGATCTTCTTCGATAGGAAGCTGCAATTTAAAGAACACATCCGTCGGCCTGCATTAAATCCAGAATAATTACTCAACATGTCAAATCTCTTAACGGGGTCTCCTTTGGGATCCCAACCCTTCTACTTAGACGGGCAGTTCAAGGCTGCGTCTTCAGCTCCCTATTTTACGGGGCAGAAACATGGCTCTCCGAACACACGTCCAAAGAGTCAGTCAACTTCAGGTCGCCTTTAACCTAGCTGCGAGAGCGGTCCTCCCAATCTACAAAACAACCCCGATCCCAGTCCTCCTCCGGGAATCCGGTTGGGGCCCTGCTTCAGCGTGGCTCGAACGAATACGTAACAGGCTTACAGTTAGGGTAGCCGCCGCAGACCCGTCGCACCCTCTCCGCAGGAGGTGGTTCACCTCCCGTTTTAAATGGATCCGGAGAAGCCTCAATATATCAACATGCTCTACGATAACCTCCCCACCGCCCTGGGAGCTCCCCTCAGAGGAAGACCGAACACGTAGGGCTCAGGAAATTGGTGCAGTCGGACGGGAGAAAGGTCCCTCTTTCTTCAAGAACTGGCTAAACAAGAATGTCTCCCCACTAGACATGGTAGTCTACTCAGACGGGTCAAACAGCCCACTGGACGGGCCAGCGGAGGCTACTGCCTATACCGCTGACAGACCCCTCTCCATATTTGGTAAACTCCCACTAGGTTCTACCGCGGAAGTATACGCTGCAGAGGTCCTAGCCGCAGTGGCTGGCCTCCGAGCTGCAATACAACACCCTTTCGCCACTTTCGCCAGACATATTATCATAGCCCTTGATAACGAAGAGGCGGCTCTCAGATTATACTCCCTCCTCCCTACAGACACATCGGCTGCCGCCTTCAAGGAATTCCAGGATCTCCGGGACTCCTGGACGAGTTCCCCCTCTAACAGAACTAGGCCTCGTCAGATTATTATCAGATGGTGCCCCGGCCACGCGGATATCGAAGGCAATGAAGCAGCAGATAGATTAGCAAAACAGGCTACACTCATGGACTACACCCCCAAAAAATGCCTATCGCCTGGGCAAAGCAGAGCTCTTCCGAACTGCCTTAGAGAAGTACTGGTCTTCCCTCCCAAATAACCCGTACCTCGGGCCTAAACCACCCATAGATATATGTCCCCCGCCAGCATCTCGGCTACATACTCGCGGCGAGAACAGGCCATGAAGACTTCGCGGCCTACCATCAATGATGGAACCATCAAAAGGCCCTCCTTACATGCGCCTGTGGACGCAAGAAAACGCCAGAACACTTCTTCTTCTGCTGGAAAGGAAGGAGGCTTAGCCGGTTTAATACGCCGCCTCTCGCACTCTGCGCAAGCCCAAAAGAGGCACTTACTAAGGCAGGAGCAAAATCCTTTGCTAGCTGGTGCTCAAAAACTTCCTTCTTTGCCAAAATCCAACGCCGGTTCTAAACCCGTAGCCGCTCTCTCTACCCCTTCCCTATGTCACCCCTCTTCACTCACTTTTCCCCCTTCCGCTCCTACACTCGCTATATCTCTTTCCCTATTACTCTTCTCTACACCCAGGCGACTATACTCTCCCGGGCCTTAACAACTCTCCCCTGAGGTCTCTTCAACCTCGTACTTACTGGTGCTCTACCCCAGCTGCACCCCAATCGGAACCTCCAGGAAGGAGGATAATAATGTAATATACAATATAGAAGAGCTCCGGCCAACTAGAACCCGTCAGGCAGTAGATTAGCTTCTGCGCTGGCGCGCCTGGTACCCCTAGGTTCTGTGGCCGAGGCGGTCTGCTTAGTCAGCCGCTTACGTGTCTCCACGTTAAGTTAAATAAATAATAGTAATAATGCGCTCGTCGGATTGTGAACAGCTATTTTCATCCTGTGAAGTTGGCAGCCATTTACATCTTCGGCGCAACTTCATGGAGTGTATCGTGTGATATCTTAAGCAGTACTCATCTAGCCTTTGATATTTACTTGCACCATGGCTCAAACGAACCCTCCCAATCCTCCCACCCCCAATCTAGAAAACCCTCGATTCACACTCGAGCTCGAATTCGTCCTCTCCCTCGCGAACCCCCATTACATCTCTCACCTAGCAGTCACATATCCTCACCTCCTAGGGATATCTTCCACCTCTTCCTCATCATCTCGTGCCGCCGGCGATCGTTCTCCGTCTTGTCCTACCGCCGACGCCCAAGCATTCGCCGCATACCTCGCCTATCTATACTCGTACTGGAAACGCCCTGAGTATGTGCAGTTTCTAACACATCCAGGCGCGACGTTACGGGCACTCCGGCTGCTGCAGGACGAGTCTTTCCGGCAAGCTGTAATCCGTCCGCAGGTTATCGAGGCGCTGTTGGGTGCTGCCGGGGACATGCATGGGTCAACTGGGGAGAAAGATAATGAGAAAGCCGCCCAGAATGAGCCTGACGCTGCGAAAATGACTGGTGCTGGTGATCTTGAGGGCAGAAATGGAATTGGGATTTGAAAAGCAAAGAGGCCTTTTCTCTCTCCTATTGTTCCCTCTCATGGAGTTTTGAGCTCAGTGGGATATATTGCGTCACATGCAGCTCATGCCGAGGTGTTATAATAAATCGCTGGAGCATTTGTCGGCAAGAAAAAGGAAGAAGAATCTACCAACATTTATGTATGTACGGATTATAGTAAATGTGCATGGACGGTGCATGTATTAGTTATGGTGTTGTTGCTAGCGATATGTCTTCCTGACTGATTGGGCCATAGCAACGATATGCCTGATGCTGGACAATCCTCCCCACCTCGATGGCCATCTACGAAAACGCTTCAGGCCTTTGCTACGTTCACGAGCCTTTTGCACGAATTTGCCGAGGCAAGCAAGGTCCACCATATCGGACGGGGGCCAAACCAGTTGAATATACGAAAAAATCAACTTTTTTCACATTCGATGCCCTTGCGCAAACAGTACCATCTCTAGCCGATCCGGCACCTCCATCATCTCCCCTCCATCCTTGCCATCTGGGGTAAATTCAGACTGAATGATCGGCCTAAGACGGGAGAATTTCATCCAATAATCCTTGCTCGGCCAGTTGGAAATTGGGCCAGGCTAGAGCTGTCAAACACCAATATCAAGGTCACCAATAGGGAGGGAACTTGGACTGGTGGAAAAGCGCGGCCACACCAAGCACAGGATTCCGAGCAAGACATTAAATGTACACCTGTTCTGTCTAGTGTGCTTAGAATTCAGACCATTAGAGAGTTTTGTATTTGTTCTACCGATATCAAGTGATATCTATAACGAACAGTACATTTTTAGAAGTTATAAACTCCGTAACCGCTTCCCAATAGTTCCCCAGAGTGGCGGAGACGTCTACATAGTTAGTTCGGGGGGTGAATTTATGCAAGGAAGCGTAGCCGACCATCCCGTCAGCTATACCAAGTTACACTGAGAGGACGCCATAAGAGCCGGTCACTTGAGTTCGTTGCAGGTACGTATGTTTATTCGCGGCGTGGATAGCCTTTTGGACCGCTGTTGAGACGCATGTATTTGTTTATAATACTCCGTACATTGCAGTACAGTTCCGTGAAAGATGATGATGATAAATGTTCCTGTGTAATTAATTTATTATCTGTGTAAATACTACACTGTGGAATACAGAGGGTTTCAATTTGTGCTCTAAGATTTGAAAGAGCTATCGATATTTTCCAATTCCTTTGCCTCTGTTGGCCTTTATAACTGGAGCATGAATGATCTTTTTGTTATTGCTGTTCCAGTGTTGTTGGTGTTTCTTCCCTCGCAGGCCGATTTTTGGGGCCATCTAGATGTATCCATGGTTCCGTACCGTACGTACCGTAATCTGATCCAAACGCCACGCGCCCGTGTGGTTAAAAAAATAATAATTAGATCTCTCGACTTGCCCCCTAAAGTCCCGCCAGCAAAACTTCTTCGACAGAATGCAGATGGTCTAGTTGAAAAGTGCTGGGTTGTTTTCTATCCTCTTCTGAAATCCCGCCTCGCCTCTTCATGTCTGAATTGGGCTTGATCCTGCTGCTCCAGCAGCCCGCCGTTTCCCGTCGCGTTCTGGCCGCCTCATCCCTAAATCACCTCCGTCAGCCCAAGCGGTGAATCTGCCCTGCCGCCGCAGGAGCCAACACCAAACAGTCACCGTTTAACGTGTTCCCAGGCTGGAAGCTGCTGGTTTCTGCTAGGAACTTGGCGGACACAGTTGTGCATTGCCCTTTTATCCGGCCGCCCTCCTTTTATTTTAACGCCTACCCGACCCTAACCCTTTCTGCCGTCCGGGACGAGAAGCAGACAAAAACACATATATAAAGCATCGGGAGGCTGAGGACAGCCGCTGCCCAAATGAATTCCCTCCAACAGTCGTGTCGACCAAAGCATCAAGTCTTGATCTTGAAATGTTATCCAAAGTTTCAGAAAGGCTTTCAGGAGGTCAAGCCCAACTCGTCAGAGCTCAGCTATCTCCTCTACTATGCGAGCACGCGACGAAGTAAGCTCCAGAAAGTTGGCGCATTTCTAGAGAAGAGAGCTGCTAGAGATGTTTGGAGGATGAAACTCGGGTACGTTGGCTGTCTATAGAGCGATAATATCAACCCAAGCCTTGTCCCCAATATTGATACGTTTTTCTCCTGCTCGTTTTAGAAATGTCCAAGTTACCCTCCAGATCCTCGCAGCGCTCATTGAGAAGGTCCCACGGGATCTACCCCTATATGCGCTCTCCGTTCTTACAATAATCGATACCGTTCTCCGCTCAAATGACCTACCGATGGTGGAAGAGACGATAGAGACTTACGATGTCTTCTGCCGTTACCAGGATATGACGGTCCTTGGTGCAGACCAGGAATATGTGGACTTGTACAGAAATGTTGTTAGGAGCTATGCGCAGTTGGCTTCAGCCGACCACCTAGCTCCAGCAAGGGCGGGATTGTCACTCCCCATGCAGCTGCGATGGCGAAACGCTGGTTTGCGGGCTATCAAAAGTATTGTTAGCTCCGAAGCTCTGGCCCTGGACGGGACCAAGCAGCTGAGCATCGTGATGCCAGTGATTTTGGACAACCTTTATTCTACCGAAAACCTCCTTCCCTTGCAAGAAAAGGCTTTGTCTTCAGAAAAGCAGGAGCGGGAGCACGCGCGACGACGAAGAACAAGCATCGCGACTGTTAGGACCGCCGATACAACAGATGCAGACCCCGTCACTGCTGCGGGAACTACTGCAGATGCAGACAAGTTGGCAGAAGTGGAAGTCCGTGTTTTGGCATTGCGGTGCTTGGAGAAGATTTTCGCGGCTGGTAGTAACCGGGGCCAAATTCGTAATGCCACTTCCCTGATCCTACAGTTTATCGTGAGCAAGCGGCCTCCGCGACATTGTTCTCTGGAACAACACCCGGATTCCGTTGGTTCTGGTGGCAGCTGGGCTACGAATTTGATGGAAGTAATCGCCAAGTGGTCACCAGTGCAGGACCGCTTCATTATTCTCGTCGCAACCATGGAGCAACTCGTTAGCACCCCTATGGTAGATGATAAATTAGAATCACAGTTGATCCTAGCATCGATGATGGACTGGTTACTCAGTTCTCCTAACACTCTTATTGGGCTGAGTGTAATGGATGTCCTAATCAGCTTGCTTCAACGCTTGCTCCTCCTTTTGCAGCTTGGGGGTCGCTCGATGAAAATGGTACACCACCGTGCACCTTCTGGATATGTCAATAATCTCCCAGAAGTCGGAGAGGCTAGTGAAGAGCTGCCTGGGGAGCCGAATGGCGATAATTTGCAATCTACGGAGGGCGCCCAAACTACCATCCCCTGGGACGCGCGCCAGGAATTAGTGGAGCTTCTACAAAAGTGCATCGGGTCTTTGGCTACGCATATATATTACGCTGATCAGGTTTCGGACATGATACGTACAATTATTTCGCGACTAAGACCGTCTCCAGCATCCGAACTTTCGAACAATGAAGCTGAAGGCGTTGCAAATAATGCCGTTGACAGCTCGGAAGATGTAGTTGGGGATGCATACTTTTCTTTCCCGGCCGCTCGAATTGTAGCTCTGGGATGTATCAAGAACGTTTTGCTGGCCAATCTGCGTAAGTCCATGACCGCGGCTGGAGCTGATTCGCGAACTCGAGTCAACATATGGGTGTGGGAGGGCACCCAGTGGCTTCTGCGAGACCCGGACCGCGAGGTTGCTCATACCTACGTTGATTCATTTCTTTCCTGGTTGCAATTAGAAACTACGAAAGATGACCTGAGGGCGACATTTGAAACGAAACGAACGTCCAAAATTGGCGCTAGGCGTGATATTTCTGACCCATCCGACAAATTGACGAGGAAACTCATTTCGACAGTATCTCAGCGGGACAAGGATGCTGCCATAGCTACGTCTAATTTTCTTCAGCTCCTCCACTTGATGGTTTACGATATTGCAACTGAATCTGCTGCGGTGGAGTCCGATATAATGCTTTTACACCTTCTGTTGGCCAATCTAGTGGAAAATATGGGGGTCAACGCCGCAAAATATGGACTACCTATGATAATGAGGCTGCAGGATGACTTTTTATCCAATGATGAGTCAATTTCGCCAGCTGCCAGACTCAACGTTTCTAGCTTAATTCATGGGTATCTCTGGGCATTAGTTGAAAAATTCGACCTCGAGACAACGAAAGTTGGCGATAATATCCTTAGCGAAATTTCCAGGCGGAAGAAGAGAGGCATTTGGTTTGAAAAAATTCAGCTCCCTCCTCGACAGCTAAATTACATTGTGCCATCTGCCCGACCGAACTCCAAGCATAATGTTCAATTGCGACTCGACTGGAGCTTGTACGCCCCGTTCATTGGTCTATCTGAGCTTGTTGACCAAATCGAAAATAGCTACAATACCGTCGTTAAGTCGCCCGCAACCAGTCCGGCCAGCTCTCCTGGCCGTGTGTTTTCGATGCCAGTTCTCGGGCAGGGAAGCGCTGCGCCGGGGAGAGTTCCACCGGAAGAACGACTTCCAACGATTGTAAAGGAGCGCATGATAACGCCATGGTCGAAGGAGGAATGTCTGGCTGCCATGGACACAGAAAAAGCGCAGTCATCATCGATTAGTGGTTCTAGAACTGGTACTTCGGGAATACGCAATTATTTTGCGGTAAATGGATACAAGAATGGGAATGCGTCCCCTTCCAAGGCAGAAACTATACCGGCTCATCCACCCCAACATCATGAGGATACGCGTCTTTCTAGCCTTCCCGAAACCACGGGCGGGTTGAATGGTCTACAGAAACTTCGCCACCAGGGCGTTCCAACGGAATCTCGCACATCAGTTGCAAGTTCGAGTCGTGATTCGACGGTAAGAGTCAACGAGCTTCGGCGCGTTTTGTCGGTGGTGAACAGCAGCAATGTCCGCCAGTCGAGTCCTCTTCGCGGCCGCCAGAGCTTATCTCGAGGGGTTGAAAGCAGTGCATCGAGCGCAGAAAGTATGCTTAGCGATGCATTTTCTACCTCCGATATAGACGGTACTACCGGTGCTGGTTTTTCATCAAATAGGCCTCACTCCCGGCGAGAGGGTTCGGAAACTCCAAAGGCGTCCACTTCTAATCAAACCAGCGGCCTAGGTGGCGAAGAGAAGGGAGGCAAGAATGAGCTTGACCCATTGAACCGGGAGATTTCCAACGACATCCCACCTGTCCCTCCCTTGCCCGCTGCCCTTGCATTACCGGGCGGGTTCCCGACCGATTCCTCAAGTGCATCACCATCACACTCACCAGGTGCCCTCGACCGCCCCTCAACAGCCCCATCTCAGCCTCGTGCCAGGCCAGCTACTAAAGGTCAACATATTGTCAACGTTACACCACGACAAAGCAGATCGTTGACTAGGCAGAAATCGCGATCAAAACAGCTACACACTCCTAGCGTCCCCAACCTCTCTGGGTATGGTGATGATGCCGGTCAGATTGTTTCCACCAGCGACGACAGGGCGTTCTCCTCCCGTGGACCTAGATCTATTAGCCTAGGGCGCCGCCTTGACGTGGAAAAGTTCCTCGAAGGCCTAATAGACGGTCCCGAAGGGGAGGAAGGGGCAAATGGTTTATTATCTCAATCCCAACCGCCGTATTCATCCTCTCATTCCAAGACATCTGGCGGACAACCATATCTTATGGATGATAACGGCTGCTACCTTGGCAAAAGAAATCGGAATTCTTCCCAAGCTAGCAGTATTGGTAGAGTGGGAAGCGGAACTAGGGGAAGCATAGCGCGACCCCCTTATTAGACTAGCCAACCCTTTCTATCAGCTCGGACTGTTTGTCTTCTCGTCACCCCTGGACTTGTTCCTCCTCATAATTTCTATTTTTGGGCATTAATTTTTTCACCTCTTCTTTCCAGGCCCTCCGTTGTTTTCGTCCCTTTTTTTAAAGACTTCGCCTTTGTTTCTCACAGAACAGTCATCATCATGCATTTTTTTTCCTTTTAGGGATTTTGAGGTTTTACCTATTCCTTCATCCAAGCCTTCCTTTTATTTTCATTTCTTTTGTTTTTCTATATCTCGATCCTTTTAAAATGGCGCGTTCCTTCAATTCTTGTAAACCATACTTTCCTTTTCGTTACATGCTTTCTCTGCGGCCTTCTTGTCTTTTCGTTTTCATTTTTCATTTTACTTTTCTTATTTCACTTTTGCGGTTAACTATACCTACATACCTTTTTTTTTAAATTGTACTAAGCGCTTCCATGTTTGTGTATATAACATTACTGATGTAGTCAGTTTTATTGCTAAATCTATCCTTGCCAGGCTGATTTCCTTCTGTTCCCAACCCCACTTCCCTCCTCCACACACATGCGTTTCTGGACTTACTTTCATTCTTACAGAAAGGTTTCTATGGCGCCGCCCAATAGCTTTTTGTGGGTTTATATAGAGATGGTATAGGGTAGATAATAATTTTTTAGTATCTCAAATTTTCATATATACTCATATTGCCAACTTAACTCACGCGTCTCGTCTGGCAGTCTACATGCTGTACCCTCTCGATTTTTCGAGGACCCCACGATGATAAATATTCCCTCCGTCAATACTTAAACGTCCCATTGCACAACATATCCTCATACTCATAATCAGGTTGAAACTCGCAATACAAATACTCCGGGTCACTCTCCACCTTGAAATTATACGCCGCCTCCTCATCCGAAATTAGAACCTTCTTGCATCCGTTCGCAGCCGCTGCCTCCGCTAGTAGTTGCACCCGACAACTCCTCTCCATCAACCCAAACAAATACGCCGCTTCATCCACCGTTTCCCCCACTGTCAACAGCCCATGGTTCATCAGAATACACCCCTTCCCATCCCCTAAGGCCTTGGCAATCAACTCCCCTTCCTCCGCCGCCAATACCACCCCGCCATACGATTCGTACACGCTATGCGCCCCGAAAATCTTGCAGGCGTCCTGATTCAGCATCTCCAGCGGGCGTGCAAATGACGACCACGCCTTCCCGTAAACGGTATGCGCATGGCAGACGGCATGCACGTCCTCGCGCGCCTTATGCACGGCGGCGTGGATGAGGAAGCCGGCAGCGTTGGCGGGCCTCGAACGATTGCCGCCAATTACGGTCCCGCTGAGATCAACGAGGATCATGTCGCTAGCCTTTAGCATGCCGAAGTGCACGGCTAGGGGGTTCGTCCAGAAGGCGTTGGCGTGTTCAGGGTCCCGGACGCTGATGTGGCCGGACATGCCTTCCGTGTAGCCGTGGCGGGCCCAGATGCGGAAGGCACCTGCCATGTGCTCGAGTTGCCATTGGCGTTTCAGCTCGTGGGAGGTGAAGCTGGGGATTCCTGAGGGAGTGGGTGTGGTTGATAATGAGTATGTAGGTAGGTAGCCTTTTGAGGGGGGACATCCATTGGACAGTCGAAGGAGATATAAAAATTACCTGGAAGGGAGATTCCGCCATGTGAGATAGCCTGGAGGGCTGTTAAGCCTTTACCTCCGTGAACATGTTGAGTCTTTTGCTCGTCGTGTTTGGACTTTGCAACAGGATTGCTCACGGGAACGGTGATTTCTGTAACGGCCGTGGGGCTCATATTGGGCTTTCTTTTTATGGGCTTTTTGATCGAGATATAAAAATGCAAGCAGCGTCTTTCTGCTTTGGTGTATGCTTCTCAACGGCTCAACTATGCTGTAATTATATCAGCTTTATATATTTAAAATAAGTCACCAGTTGATAAAGGTTCTCACTGAAGTTTCAGCTAGGTCAAAAATAAAAAATAAAAATCTATCATCAACAGATAGTGCATCTATTTCCTTCTCTACCCCGACACAAGTTTTGCTTGTCTTCTTCGGTACTCATAGATGTTGACAAGTCCAATTGCGTAACAAGGGCGTGGCAGGGTGGGGGAATGCGGGGTGGATCTTGCAACCTAAATCACTCGATGATGGATTTATTCAAGTCAGATTGGGGCTAACTGGGACCAAGACATATGCGCATTGGCCGAGCTCCAGATTGGCAGACATTGGAGCTGGCAAGCTGAGTTCGGGGCTACCAAATTCACGCGAAGGAGAGGAGGAGTAGTTATCGAATAACTAGTCACGGAAAAGTTTGTAGCGATAGTTATTGATCAAACAGAAGAAAATCGAGCCGCACACGAGTTCTTCTCACCAACCAAAATAAAGTCAAAAACAAGGAACCCTCTTTGCCTAATTGATTGATTGATTGATTGAACCTCCTTCGTTGTTCTCCGCAAGTCTAACTTCCAAGCGGGAGAGGCTACATACATATCATGACGAGATTGCCTGCGCCAGCTCCCCCGATCCTCGCCTCCACGCTACTAGACTCCTTATTTCAGAGGAGCAATGATAGTCGTTCTATCCAAGAGGAGCCTGGAAGGGTGGAGAGCGCTTTATGGGACCTAACTAGGGACATAGAAGAAGGTATATCACTCACGCCGGACCGGTCGGTTCTGAGCTGTGGCAGGGTCATTGGGATATCAGGGCTGCAATCCGCAGCTGTGAAGGGCTCGCGAGAGGAAATAGGAGACGATATCAGACCCTGGGTTACTGAAGTTGGTGAACCCGTTTCCTTCTAGCTTTTGCCCTATTTAAATTCCCTTTGGGCCAGACACAATAGAGCTATCAATCACCCTGTGATCCGGACCACGCCATGCTATATATATACATCAGAGAAGCTAACAGCTACCTAGTTGTGGCAACATATCTTGACCACTCTACTTTGCAAATATCCGGCCCCTCAAGATTTTCCAAGGGCATTTGTGATACAATATTTTGACTCACGGCCCCTGTCTCCTCAAATTTTATACTCTTCCCTCCAGCAGCGACTACCGGACCGCTCATCAGAAGACATCGAATCCATCCTGGAGAATATCCAAACTCGCCGTGTCTATGACTTTGATGAACTGCTCGAGACTGTGTCTCAGATATCGGATATCCTATTTGAGCTGCAGCAACCGCAAAAAATCCACCCCGAAAAGAAAGCAAAGGGTAACAACCCCTCCGCACCCGTTCTCCTCCTTATCGAAGGCATAGATCAATCACTCGAAGAGATCATTCGCAGATCCAACTCCGTAGCCGGCCACGCCCGCCTTATCCCATTACTGCGGACGCTGACTGTTCTATCGCGAACGTACGCTTCTTTCCTATCCGTTATCATTGTTAATTCTATCGCTTTGCCACATACTCGCTCAGCAGCCTCCTCAGCCCAAACGGCCACTCTTCCTCCAGTACCACACGACACAGATACTGGCCAGCAACCACCTTGCCAGCCAGCAAGCGGGCAGCTGCAACAACAGCGACCATACTTCCCAGAGGTCGCTGTTCATTCTATTTTTGCCAGCATCCCAAGGGGTGTGGGTCGACTCTCAAAAGCGTCACCAACCCCTTCCTACTCCTCTATCCTAGCGCGATCGCTCGATCAAGGCTGTGATGTGCATCTTCTAGTTTCCGAAATGCAGGAGAAAATGGTTATTGAGGTGGCGAAGCATAGGGTTGGGGCCGAATTTGGACGGTGGTGTGATTTATGAACATCCGGAATAGAAAAGAAAAAAAAGGACATGTGTCGAACCCTTTTTATGAGAAAATTAATAATAAAAGGACTATTATTAAATGCACGATTTCATAACTTGTGGTAAAATGCTACTCATATATCTCTACATCCACCAGGTGGAGTAGCTAAGGTCGCGTCAGAATAGTTACAGTTCTATCGAGAACCGCATGACCGTGACAAACAAGCAGTTTGCAACTGATCTGTGTGGTGGGTGATATAAGCTTACGCTGCGTATGCTCATGAAACATCAGAGTGCATTTGACCCCAGCGGCAGACTGGAGACCTATGCTAGAAATCGACGAAACAATATCAATTCGGGATAAACACAGAGATTGAGATAGCGCAGCCTTAATCCCTGTTTTCAAGGCCTTCCTTTTCTTGCCCTCGGAGGATATGAGATCTCCTAGATGCATGTTATATTTACAAATACTCCATCCAGCACATGCTCAAACGACTTGATTTTACATTTTGCATGGTCCCTTGGACCAATTTCAACAGCAGCATCGCGGGGACTTACATAGACGGAGCATATCAATTCCGATGAATTTTTAGCATTTTTATTAAAAAATCTTTATGTAGAGTCCCATACTCGTGTACATAGTAGCTAATTTTGCCGATCATAATAAATAAGTTAATATAAGGGTAGAACAGCCGAGCGAGCAGAGCATCTCCACGACATCTTAGGAACAGCGCCACTTTCAGTTTCAGGAGGACGGACCGGCCTTAAACTCCTAGCGCCACCGCTGACAACCCCTGAAAGCGTATAACTACCAACCAGCAACTCCGCTGGCGGGATGATCTCACTTACCTAAAAACTATTTATATCTCAAATCCTGTAACCATGCTAGGATGTTCAAGGATGGAGCACCAATGTGTCTATCATGGGGGCCGAATCGCATTATTCTATCTTCTCCCTTCTTATTTCTCTTCTCTCATTGACCGTCGCTCTTTAACAACCGAATGATATAAATCGCCTTGGGTTTCCTGGACAATTGAATGCTCCAAGAAACAACAAATCAATACCGTCTATGCGGGCTTTTTTATATCTAAACTGTTATTTTCTATACACTTATTTGCCAGTTTTAGGCCGTGAAAACGAAATTTGAACGAGAAAATGCGATCCCTAATACACGCAATATGCGCTTTTCTCTGCGTTCTCATAGCAGCCCCCCTCGTCTTCGGTTCTCCATTTGAGCTTGGAGTTGGCCGGCGAGTCGGAAAAAGAAGACCTACGTACGCCATTGCTCACATGGTCCTGGACAGAAGGGGCCTCAGAGATGCCATCGCACATGGCGCCAATTCGGTCGAGGTCGACATTGCCGCGTACAAAGAAGGGTGGTGGGCAGACCACGACATCCGGGGCAAGTCGTGGGGCGACTCGCTGGAGGTTATGTTCAAAGCGATTGCCAAAGAGAACAAGCGCATCGCCTTCGTCTGGCTGGACCTCAAGACGCCGAACATGTGCTCGGGCGAATCCTGCAACAAGGACGTGCTAGATCCTAGCAAGTGCAAGAGCGGCCAGAAATGCTCCATGCAGTCGTTGCAGAAACTGGAGCAGAAATACCTGCAGCCTGCCGGTGTGCGTATCCTGTACGGATTCTACGGTGCCGGCGCGACCGATTCTGCCGCTTTCAATTATATTCAGGGCAACCTGAAGGATGGCGAGGCGGTATGTCTGAGCGGTGAGGTGGACAAAGTTTTGAACGTCTATAAGAAAAAGGGGAGCGGAGTAAAACCTGCGCAGAGGGTTATGGATTATGGCTACACGGAACTTCACAAGGGATTTGGGAATTGTAAAGAGGATGGATACAAGACTTGCGCTGGGTTGAGGAATGGAGCGAAGGCTCGGCAGAAGGGTCATGTCCAGAGAGTTTTTGGCTGGACCAGCCAGATCGGCGACGGTAAACGTGTGGCAAGTATGTTGGACAAAGCGCATGTTGATGGCATTATATACGGCTTCGCGGTAACGAGATATTACCACCATAAAGAGAGCGAGTTGGCTGCGAGAGATATCACCCGGCACGTCAAAAAGAGCTTGGATCGATACATGGCCACTGGTGCTGACAAGCCTTGGTGATGGATATTGCTGGTGGTATTTGGCGTTTGTTCTTGTTTACGGTACGCCCTTTCTGTTTCTTATTTTTTCTCTGTTGCAATGCTAAATAAGCTATTGCTTCAGTTGGCTTGTGGAGCTTTTCTATTATTTTTGGTACCGCGCGTTGCTTACTTGCTATTTTATTCAGGCGTCACGAATTCGATTCAGCTCTCGTCAAGCTCAACGCGGACCTTCTGGTCTAGTAGTCAATAGAGAGACCTGCTAGCTCATTAGATTTAGCACCCATGGCAGGAGCGTATTATCAGTAGTCTTGACAGAATGCGACAAACGATCATTGGAGAACTGGCACGCAAAGTTGATCATCGAACTGTCTCGCCTTCACCAATTGGTGACAAACGAAAGCAATATTGATTATCCAGAGAGGTCACCTCAACCACACAGGATACGAATATAAACAACCGAATCATCAGACCGCGGCGTCTTCATTATCTTCGGGAGAAATGCCTAAAGAAACAGTGCCTAGGAGCCTTGCGCCTTATTTCATTCTCCCTAAGAATAAATACAATCGAATTCATAGAGACTTGATTTCCAACATTATCCTCCAACCGTAGTCTTCCCGTCCACATCCTTATTATTTCCAGAGGTAGAGGTGACAGCGGTAGCGGCCGGCGTAGCAGACGCATTGGCATGATTCCCACTATTTTTATCCCCAACGACCCGCAAAACCATCCGACCAATCACATCCTTAGTATCGTTTTCACATTTCTCTAGCTCCTCCCTCGCAACCCTTTGCTCGTGTTGCATGTCTTGCTGCTGCACCTTAACCCACTGTCTATGCCTCTCGCAGCGTTTCTTGAGACAAACGCCGCGAGCGATCCTATCAGTGCTACGGTCCCCGTCGGCATCTTGCATCTCAACATTCCCGCCACCATCAGTTCCGGAATCAGCAGCTTCAAGAACTCCAGACTGAAGCGCTTTCTTTCCCAGTTCCGACCATCTCCACTCATTGAACTCGTCATCAGACCATGAAAGGCGAGAATCATACCCGCAGATATCTTTCCATGCGGACGTGCTGCTTTTGGGGTCCGCCTGGCGAAGGTGCTCAAGGGTTGTTTTTGCGCGTTGGCGAATCAGAGTAAGGAAAGTGTCACGGTCTTGGAGCATTTCGAGCTGGTTGCGGAGTTCTGTCCGTTTCCTACAGAGGTTGTGGAGATGCTGGCGTTCATTGGTTGTGAACTGGATGTGGCGAGTATCGAGATCCAAGTCGATGTGATCAAGGTCTTGAGGCGCTAAGTTGGTTTTGGATTCGGACAATGAATCTTCCTCGGGAATGTCACTTGATGATGTCAGGCTTTTGGCCATAGATGGAGGTAGGATGTTGTCGCCCAGTTCACGAAAATCCTGTGCAGATTTCACTCCTGTGACGACAGCTTTCAAGTCATTCTTAGTAAGAACACCACCTCTACTACCAAGGTCTTCAGTCTGCCCATTGTCCGCTTCGGGTTCGTCTAAGTCAATGTCATCCTCGTCCTCTTCATCCTCATCATTGGGATTTGATACGCCGAGTTCCGGCTGGCCTACTTCTGCTTCTGTATTATCACGATGACCTCCTTTTTGGAGGTGTCTTCCAACGGCTACTGATGATCCTCGCGGACGACTATTCGAAACTGACATCTTCGCAGCAGATGCAAGTCCAACGGCCGAATCCTGTTTTGAGAGCGAAGCTTTCTGCCGCATAAACTCTCGACCATGTTCGTCGCTGCAATATTTACTGGGAACCATGCCCCCTGAAACACGGGCTGGCCGTCGACAGCCTGGGAGACGGCACATCCGTTTCCAAGTCGTATGGATTCCATTTTTTGATTCACACGTAGGACCTATGAATGTCAGCTATGGCCCACAAATGGAGTGGAAACAACACGTATGAAGGACTTACAAATATACTTATCAATTAGATCAGCATCTTCTTGTTTGATCTTGACACACTTCCCATGGAACCAATCCTCACATCCACCATCACAGCCAATCATCCAAGTATGATTGTCAGGTTTACGACAAATACAAAACAGCTCCGACGGATCTTCATCTCCATCGATGTCATCCTCATCTTCCTGAGGTTCGGTTGCTTTTGCTGCTTTTTTATTTTCCGGTGCTGGAGAACCCGCAACGGACAACGAACTCTGCTTCCGATTCTTCGCAGCTGGAGCCTTGCTGGCACGCGATGATACCGGTGTTGCTGATCGCCGAAGCGGCGAAGCGGTACCATCTACGCTTTCAGTGTCATTTGGATTCAACTTGCGCTTCTTAGCAGTAGTTTTTTTTGTAGAAGTTCCCTTTTTCGTGGAGGACGCTGCTCTTTTCTTCGTGCTAGGGCCAGGACTAAGACCTCCGGCCTTGGTTGATGTCGCCGGAGACGAACGCTCCGTGGATGAAGCACGGGATACGGATTCACGTTTAAGGTCCGTAATCTTCCTGGGTGTCCAAGGCTCCTTCGTTGGCACTGGGATATCAGCTGTCGAACTGCCAGGGATAGATTCTAAGGTTGGAGTGGGCGGCTCGGTCTTGATATTAGGTTTCAACTCGGGTGGGTTACTTGTAGCGGAATGGCTGACGGAAATATCGTAAAGATCCCGCCAAAATGCATCTGGTATCGATACACCACCGTCAGAGGAGACATCGGTGGAATCAAGGCAACGAATTTTACTGTGAATATTTTTGGCTCGATCCCAACCGAAGTAGCCAGCATTATACCACCCAACAAGTCCGACGATTGTATCGTTATCTACGATTATATTAGCGGGAACCATATTATTATTAGTGAAAGCTAGAGTCTGGTTCGAAGTGGAGGCAGATCCGAAGAGGATGTCGTATTCCGCCCGCTCCAACCGGTGTTCCTCTTTTGGCTTATTTCCCTTGACAACGTAGGACGGACTACTTCGACCATCTTTGGCACTGTCAATTTTTCGTATTATGTTTCGCGCTTGTCTCTTGAAGCTTTCCTTTTGTTGCCTGGTAAGGTAAGGCCACGCGACTTCCAACGAAACCCCCGGGATGCGGGACTGAACAAGAACGTCACGACCTTTGATCTTTGTTCTGAGGTATATCTGGGGCAATTGGATATCTGGAAGGATATTCTTTGCTACCTTGATAGCCTGGGCTTCGTTTTCATCTGCGACGCTGTAGTCCCCGGTCGACTCCGCAGAATTGTGGTCACTTTTCACAATTACACCCCCCAATGCAAATGTATCTCTCTTACCGACTGCTGGGATGCTGATACGCGTCTTCTCGTCGCATTTGGCTAGAACAGCTTCCCAATAGTGTAGCGACTCGTCATCATTAGAGTTGCAGTGAACTGGATCGGGTTTGAAATCGCTAAGGCTTGGGCGGTAACGGCCATAGTGAGGATGCTGAGCTAGAAATCGGTCGGATTGTGGTAATTTTTCCGCGTTTGTCTCATAAGGATTAACATCGAGGTCTGTAAATGTGGTGGCCACCGTTCTTGGAGTGGAGTCATCTGCGTCAATATCCATATCGCTTTTTAATGTATGTAGCTGGTATTACGAGGCCGCTGCGTTCTGCGCACGATGTCTAGGCGACTGTCAGTGGCTTGAGGGGCAGCGCGTGGGATGATGGAAAGGTGCCAGCTGTGTCTAACAGGATTCGTTTATTTTGCAAAGAGGGTGAATGCGGAACATGGCGATGCTGTTCTAGGGTGGGGGGAAGCGAAATGTTGGGTTGTGAATTTATTGGAGGCAGAAGGTCAACAACGGAAGGTTCGAAGCGACTTGCGCAGCTCTGGACGCGCTTGACTTCCGGCGTCGAGTATAATGCCTAGACGCCTTGAGTAGCAATTTTAGATGCCAACACACTAAACGACGTTGTATGCTGAGAAAGCCCTGGTGGATATACGTAAGTAGAGAGTTGGTCTGCGCAGCTAGAGGACTAGGAATCAGATGACTCGTCTGGCTGGAATCGGAAGGATAGAAGCTTGTTCAAGCTCGAGTTCGAGTTCAAATACACAGAGAATGCCACGAGGCGAAATTATTCTGTGGAAGACGACGACGGAAAGCTGTAGAAGGAAGCCGTTGAACTGAGGCGGGCGGAGTGTCTGGGTATGGAGCTGTGTCTGGCGCAGGATTGATAACTCGCGGAGCAGGTCTGAGAGCTCTCGCGGCGGTCGCTTAACCGACACAAAAATTATCTTAACTTTAAGCTATGAATTCTTAGCGTTTCCGGCGGTAGAGCTTTGGGGGGGCTGCAAACTGGGGTGTGAAAGAGTGCAGAACCGAACGCAGAACCGAACGCGAAAAAATATTGATTAATTTAATTGTCAATGAGCTACGGATTACAACTATCAGCAACGCTTTCACCATGGTTGCTAAACTCGCCGTTTTCTTCCTGCGCTCATCGGCCGCCGCACCCCGTTATCCACCCCAAGTCGCCAGACCACCGAGATCAGACCTAAGGAGTCTTGGAATTGCTGAGTAGCAGGGGTATGGTCAGGCGTGCCCCTTTTTTGTTGCATCCATTAACCAAATGAACAAATTTGATCGAGTTCCCGAAAGGCGGAGAGCAGGGGGATATCTATGCGCAGCGTCATTATTATCTACTCTAGCATGGTAACTACATCAAATGCTGCTATGATCCCCATCGCACCGCTCGCAGGTAGTTATTCAATATTTGCTTTTTACTGCTAATTGTTGTTGTGTCCCCATCCAGCCTTCGCCTTTCCCCCTTCCCGCCTCTCGAAGCCGGCGAGGCTCTGTTGCGCTCTGTTCAAGATAGAACATCACGAGGAACATAAATTCGTTCCATCCCCTCTCTCTTTCTCCTTTTATCCAAATGATAGCCGACTATATGTACATGTACATTACCGCATTTGAGAATCACAGTTGCCATGCCCGAACCCGCGAAGGAGCTGTCGCGTTCTATCGCTCCTCCCACAGCAAGTCGCTCCAATTTGCCACTGCGATATAAGTTTATCGATGCATCTACAAACAGTCCTAAAAGTTTGGCTAGTGTCAAGCGCCATGTCATGCTAGAATATGCGCGCCATAAAAAGTGGCAGGAGCGACAACGACAAGACACTGGTGGTGAAGGCGATACGGATATCGACACTAGTGAGGGAGACAAGACCCAGTGTGGAGAGCAGAATGTAAGACGTGCCTGAGCACGAAGGCAAACCCCAAGCGAAGGGAAAGGGAAAGGGAGCTTTGGGCCTGCGAGGCGCCCTAGCGATGGCGAAGGGAATCGTCCGTTGAGAGACCAGGGTTTTCAGTTGACGCAACTTCCATCGTTAGACCCTGACACATACTGGGAATACCAGAACTTGGAAATTGCGGATGAAGTTGGACTGGAATTTGGTGCTGATTATTTCGATAAACGGGGAGTATCTTCATGGGACCCATTTGCGGGTCTAGGACTTTGGGAATCGCCACCATTTTGGACTAGGCAATTGGGAGACGAGTATCAGTCTGAGGCAAATGATCCCAGACTTCAAAGCAACACCGGATCGTCTGCGTCGTGTAGTTTGTCTGCATGGTCATCTTTAAACTCTGCATCGCCTACTCCGCAGACGCAGCTAAGCGCCGCGTGAACTGATCCATTTGATAGTTTGCCAATTTCGCTTGACGAAGAAGGGAAGATGTTGTTCGATTTCTACGCTAACATCATGCCCTCATGTTCGTACGGTTTCCATACAAGGTCATCAAATGCTCACAATTGGTATTTGCAGGTGTTCATACCAGTAGCCATGAAAGGAGATATTACTTTCCAGAATACTATTCTCGTACATGCTGCAAATACACAAGCGTGGGTAAAGGGGTTGTCAGAGACGCGTGCGGCTCTTGTTCACCGTGCACGCGGAATAGAGATGTTGCGAAAGCATTTTGAGAAGCATCCCACGGATGTTTCGATTGCCGCCATTTCCGCAACGCTTAGTTGCGCTGCGGTGGAAGATTTTGACCCTCGTCCGGAGCGGAAACTAATCAGTTGGATCCATATGCGTGCCGCAATGCAGAAAATTCGTGTCAGGGGAGGACCAGCTGTATTCCAGAAAAATCAAAGAATGGCTATGTTAATCAACTGGCAAGATTATATTCTCGCAGGTTACGAAACGAATGGACCATCATTTTTCTACGAGGATACCCCTGCGCACATGCAGAACTCTTCGAATCAAATGTTAATTGTTGGAAATCAATCGTTTACACCCCTTGACGAAATCCGCTTTCAATGCGAGGAATTTATTTCCTTCCTCCACCGTTGCGAGCGGCTCTCCCTCACTCAAACATCTTCCCGCTCAGCCCTCAATCCTACAATTCCAAGCCGATATTCAGCATTTCAACCGGGCACTCTGTTGTTCCAAATTCTTTCCTCCCCACCCGGAATCCGCTACTCAATCCCAGGTGAAAGAAAACAGATCATATCCCGCCTCGCGGCGTTAATGACAATAAACGTTGCCCTGTGGGACTACTGCAACCTACCCCACATGGCCGAAACCTTCCTAAATGGACTGCAACGCAAGCTTCTAACTAGCGAAGTCGATGTCAGTAGCTCTGTCGAAGCTCTTCTACAAATCCTGCTTGCATGTGACGACACATTTGGCTTAGTCAGTGATGGTTATGAGCCCCTGGTTTCTACATCGCAGGAGACAGGAACGACCTCGGCGGAACCTATTCCCTCCGAACGTCGTTGGTTTGTAGGGAGAATGCTTAAGATCGCGAAACGGCTAGGGAGGCCATCGTGGGAGCAACTAAATGACTCCCTTCTATCCTTCCTCGCGCTGACGGTAGAGGCACCGATTCTCCC
Organism: Blastomyces percursus; assembly: GCA_018296065.1. Classification (NCBI taxonomy): domain Eukaryota; kingdom Fungi; phylum Ascomycota; class Eurotiomycetes; order Onygenales; family Ajellomycetaceae; genus Blastomyces; species Blastomyces percursus. Next base: position 4,327 of record JAFEJD010000165.1, on the reverse strand, counting down.
GTCGTGGGAAAACGACTTGAGACATGAGATTCTCACAGTTCCTCTAACAAGCTATATTATGCCCCTATTACTGTGATTGACTGAGCTCTGGGCTCTCGTATTTAACATCATAAATTATGACTTGTGATAATGGTAATTTTTTGATAAATAAGTACCACGCTTTTATAATCGTTAAATTCTATGGATATATTCAGACTTTTCTTTTCCAATTTATCTTTTTACTGTTCTATATCATTGTCGTATGGCAACAGGGCGTAGTTTCTATGGGCTACCCGGTGTATTTACATCTATTACGTTATCATTTTGATCTTCTCATTTTCTGACTTACTTTTCAGACCGATTGAACTCGTCAAGCGTCAATAGTTAAGAGCCAGGTTGGATACTTATATAGCCAGATTGTTTTCTTTACCCTTCCTTCTACAGGCTAAAATGTACTGTACCAAGAGTTTTTATTCGGAATTTCTGACTGGAGTGTTAATGGCGAAAGGTGTGAGGCTCAAAAATGCCTTGTACTTAAAGAGTCCAATGTGAGGAGAGTAACCTTCAGCTCTCCATTCACTCGAAACAATCAACGAAAACGGCCCCTACAACAGCCATCAGATGACATAAAGATATCCAAAGGGGAATGAATGATTAGTGACCCTTTTCTTCCAAAAATAAGCGGTCAAAACCACGGTGACAAGACTCGATTCTTCTCCAGCGGCTGGCAAGATTGGGCTAGAGGCAGGATTAAACTGACCACATACTTATCAAAATACCTAGTAGTCATGGTTTTAACCACGCTTTCATGCATCGCGAGATTCGGAGTGTTATCTTCGTCGATTGTCGTCCTTGGCCTCGGGGTCACGTTTATTGAAAACAGGGCCTCTAGTTTGGAGTTCTTGATATACATCGAGGTTTTGTCAGCTCTGACCGTCCCGGGATCGATTGTTCCGCCATACCCAAACTTTGTGTATGATTTGGTTTGGACACTGGCATGGTCTGTGGCTGCTGCCTTCGCCATGGTCGTTCAAGTCTGTTATGCCATCCCTTTCTCCTGCCTAATTTTGCAGTAGTGAACACTAGCTCAACAGTCCTATTTTCTAGTTCTTCGAGTCAGATTGCTATGGTTTTCGGCCCGATGGTAAGATAGGGTGCGCTACCTACAAAGCTTCCACGGCATTTTCATTCTTATGCATGTTCGCGTGGCTGGCAAGCACGCTTTTTGTAAGTGTGGCCATTCCCCTGTCGCCTCGCTTCGTATCTCACATCGAGGAGGAAAATTACTGAGCACATTTCCACTCACAGGGAGCCCTACGTATTGTTGATGCTAAATTCGATATTCGGTCCCTCGCAACAAATCGCCCGTAAGTCCACTAAGCCGAGTAGAACGGGATGGGAGATAAACTGAAGAAAGGCTCCGATAGGGTCAGCGCTGGAACAGGCGGTCAAGAACAAGAAGTGAAAAGAAAAGATAAGGAGAGTAAAAGGGGAGGATCGAATGAAGAGATAAAAGATGTACCCCCAGGGGAAGGGCGAAAGGAGACAAAGAAAGTAAAGTGAGCTTTTTTGACAATCTGTAAATTGAGCTAGACCATCCAACTAATTTTTGAAAAAGGGGTTTTGGGAATTCTCATATTGCCTCGTATCTTATCAGCTATTGCATTATTGGAGTGGTGCTCATGGCCATTGGGTCTGCAGTTCTGTAGGTCTTGGTAAACCCAAATATGGACTTGTTCTCACAGCATGGAAGCTAGGAGCGGACTGACAGATTGTATAGGCTCATATGGGGCGCTCCAGCATTCGGGAGACATATCATATATAGAGCTCCAATTCCCGATTATAGCGTCATCTTGACAAATCCAACCAACAGTAGCATATCCTTTGCGGTCTCTACCAATATTCGAGTCCCAGATAGGTTCAAAATCTCTGTCGATCCAATGCATGCGGATTTCTTCCTCCCAGACAGTCAGCTTTATACAGTTCCACTTGCGACAGTCGATCTTGCAAAAATGGTATTTCACTCAAATGAGCGATTAGAATTTGTAAACCAAACGTTAAAGTTCGGAAATTTGAATGAATTTACGAAGCTGGTTGAACAAGTCGTGTATCAGCCAATATTCAGAGTAGTTGGCCAGTCACGCGCGAAAATACGCCTTCCCCCGATTCCTGCAACCTGGATTGATATCGATGGGGCTGCTGAGTTACCAGGTTAGATCAGCCTCCCTCGCTCTTGCTAGCTCTTTCGTCATGGCTCTGATTCCTTGTTGACTTTCCTCGGGTAACCAACCGCTCACACTGAGAAAGCATTCGACAACTTTGTTCAAATTGATATAAGAGACGTCAGAGTACATCTTCCTGAGGCTGAAGGCTACAATATGGTAGCTGAAATGGTCATGGTCAACGTAACCCCAGTTTACCTAACTCTGGTAGATATTTACAATATCCATTCATCCGGCTATTCTTAATGATCTAAGTGCTGACATTCGGGAAAATAAAAAACAGGGAGATGTGTATTTGCAGATATTGATTGGCGATATCCAGATAGGACAGGCGTTCGTGCCACTCAATGGCATCGTACCCGGCAACAATACCCTTTTCGTTAAGGGAATTATGGATTATGGAAATATCCAAAAGAATATCATATCTATACTAAAAACGGAGGCCCCCTATCTAGAAAGAGGCTTGTTTATGGCGTCTGCATTAGTTGAGTCCGTCGTGAATGAAGGCCAGCACCTGAGCTATTGGGAAAAATCGTTTCAATCAATCAAAGTGTCCGCCACAACGCCAATCAAGCCCCTTTTCAGCAGTGTCATAGGCAACGGTTTTGAATCAGCGCCCATTGAGATTCCCGGCAGTGGCGGGGATGGTGATGCGATCACAAGCCTTGCTGATAAGGTCCTTAAGACAATCAATGATCTCTCAGCAAGCAACCATATCAGTATATGGAATTAGAAGGGAGGGCCTCCAATCCAGTTGGGGATTTCATCTCAGGCTGGGTCTCGATAGAGTGCATAGGCAAATTCTACTGGGACCAGGAAAGCAACGGCAGGTTTTTCGTGACAGCCGATAAGAATTGACGGCGCTAAAATAGTGCGCTAGTTTCTACATTTAAATCAAACTAGCCATCAATTTCGAGGTTCCATGCGCTGGGTATTAGGTGGATTTTGCAACCACTGCTCGCACCAGAAAATTACTCTATAGTAAGGCTCACGCAAACAACCTAACCTCGTATTTAGAATTTGACGGTGTAAACCACGTCGTCCCCACCTTCTTGCTAGCGCTGTATACTCTTTGTATGCAACAAAAGTCCAAAAGCAGTAAGGTGTAATAATAGAGTTGGCTTGGGCAGGATGAGCCAGCTGGCCTGAAGCTAAATCTGACATCCCTAAAAGAATATTAATCTTGCTCTTTTATTATCAATCTGAAAAGGAAAGGATAATGAATGATTATACCAGCATGCCGTTCAATCTAAACCATATCCTCAATTCCGAAGACAATATTACTCATGCCACAATCGAGTCACCCCACACGCCAGTGAGAGATAATAATAATGATTATATCGATGATGAACCGTTCCTGCTGCCGTGGAGTGACACTCCTCAACCTACCTCACCTCCAGTGTCAGTATTCTCCGAAACCCCTATCTCCGTTATCAGTGAGAACAATAGTGATTCTCAGCACTCGAATTCGAATTCAACTGCGCCGGGTAATAATTATGGGAGGTTGAATAACAAGGAACGGTTGGAATTAGTTCGCTGTGCTATCAGTCTTTCGGATTTATATAAGAATGAGAGGCGGCGTGGAGAATTCAAACAACGACTTCAAGAGTTCTGCATTGGGGAACTTAATCATTCAACATCCTGATCAGGTTTTATATCGTATGGAGAAGCAGCAACGGGAGCTTCATAAATATAATGCTTCTGCCTCTGGAACTGCCTGGTCAGAAACGGATCCCGCACAGGCGCTTGATGAGTGGATTGAGATAGTTGATAGATTTAAACAAGAGAAGGAAGAACGCCAGGCGGAGGCAGATCATACAGGAAGTCAGAATCGTGAGATTTGAAGATAACCGCTCTTTGACGCCTGTAAGCTCTCGATCAAGAACCCCCAGAGGACGTGGCAGCAGATCTGTAACCCCTAGACGACGTGGAACTCCAGATCCATTCATGACAGAACTGCAGTCATTTGGTGAGATTATGAGAGGTGGATTTACTGAGGTATCAGATGCTTTTTTTTTTTTTTACTTCCATTATAGATGTATTCAGTCAGAGACTATGACATCTACCTAGCTTTTAAAGCTAGGATTTTTCTTACACCAGGTCTAGTATACATAAAACAAATAACA
>JAFEJD010001643.1:0-16553 GCA_018296065.1 Blastomyces percursus | reverse complement strand
TTTTCAAGAGCTTCAATAGCTTTGCAAATAGACTCCTCACGATTAGGGTTCATTTTTGCAGAATGGTTGAGATATCGTGTTTTTGATCGAGCGGTCGGGGTTTACGCTGTGGGCGAAAATGGGGTGGTAATCTTATTGAAGTCGTGTATAAGAGTAAGGCTGTCTCTTCGACATCTCAAGTATCTATTTTGGTTTGCTCGTCCGAAGTCCCATCGTGATTCAGCCTCGTTGATGATACACGCGACACGATACCTCATTTCGCTAAAAGGAAGGAATGATCTCCTCCTCGTATATATGTATCCACGTTAAAGAGGCCCGAAACGCGGTATCCTCACAGTACATGTGCACTTATGATCCCTACGGTTCTGAAGCCAGACTCTTATACCGGCCCCACTGCAAAGCTCTAGTTATCGGTTAGCGATAGCCACAGTACCAAAACCCTTCGACTGGATTTGACGGAGCCGCATCCAGGCTCTGTAGGAAACCGTCGTGTGAATCCTCAACTGTCGCGTGCGGCAAAGGGGATGCAGAAGAATGATGTTCTTAATATAGCATCCGGGATACGAGCCTCCTTCCCATTTGGGATGGCTGTTCGTTTCAAAAATCGATCACGAGAAAATTGCGGCGTTCCTGAGACCAGGAAAGTTCAAAGGAATTGTCTGCACGAAGAACTATCAAACGGCTCCTCTTGGTCGTACTCTGTGTGACATGAACCCCTTGGAGAAAAAAGCCTGCTGCGGCATCCGCGATACCACCATGAAAACGGCAAAAGATGCCAGTCCGGCTGCGCACGGGGCTCAGCAGGCTGGGGCTTGTCTCAACATGGCTAAGTCTACTCCGTACATAACTTGAATAATTTGTTCCGACCTTTCCTTTTTTTTTTTTTTTTTTTGACACCTATGGTCGTCAAGAGGGTCGTCCATTCTGAAATCAAAAGTTTGGTATGGTTTCGTGGGCGAGTCGAGGCTCAACGCTCATCGCGCCAGCCGCCGTGAGTTAGTCAATCCTTCGATTTCGTTTCCACAAATGTGGCTTTGCAAAATGGCATGCGGACGCTAAAACGCCTTTTCTTGCCCTTAATGGTTGTTTTTGGGTAGTTTCTAGCGGCCGATCATGCCCAGTGCCACCATTTGAGCAGCCTTCGAGTTTGCCAGTCACATCAGCTTAAATTTTATAAAGTAATGGCAGTGAGGAAAACTGCAGAAAGAGATCAACCGAATCGTCAAATTATGTAAGGCATTGGCGATGGGATCCAACATATAGTGTACAGATTCTTATTGAAAGGATGCGCATCCCAAACTTTTTTTTTGGCTTCGCCTAATTCGTGCTGGAGCAGTTTAGCCAGCAAAGAATACGAGAACAAGAAATAGTCCAGTCTCGTTCCCCTTTCTTCCTTTTCATTTTTTACTGTGCCTGACCATTGACATTCCGCACTCTGAAGAATTGTAAAGCTGGGCAAACTAGGGTTAACGGCTTTTATGTTCCAGATTCGAAAGCATGAATCAACATGTCGCTTTCTCGTCTGGCTGGAAATACACAGCACTGCGAGTATTGCGAATAATGCAGCAATTGGCCCGTATACCAAGCATCCCCTTGATGCTGCCCTAGGCCGGGCCGGGGATTGAACTTAAGAGTACGAGCTTAAGCATGCGCCAACTTGCTTAACGCCTCTGGTTTCCCACTTAGGGCCTGTCCATGAACACGAATCTCGTGTCCGAACAACGACATGTGTCGTGAATCCAAATGAAGGGGCTCGATACGCTCTGAGAACATCCAACAGCGTAGATATTTCAGTCTATAAATGAAGGGCAATATCCGCATACAAATTACGTCCGTCTCTCTGAGTTTTTGTATTATTCACTATCCTTTAGTTATTTGAATAGGTTTCGATCCTTTTTAAATTATTTACTTCTTTTTTTCTTTCTTTTTTTTCCCTCAATTGAAACAACAAAGTCATAAAGCGCCAAAATGCGCCTGTCTACTTTTTCTCTGGCTCTACTTCTGGGCAGCGTGGTATCTGCGACGCCAGCCTTCGAAATATTTGAGCGCAAAGTGGGCTCCAGCTGCAAAACCATGGACGGCATGGGAGTTTGCATGGCTAGAAGCAAATGCGACGGAGTGTACTACGATGGAGCTTGTGGCAAGAACTCTGGCGAAACCCGCGTATGTATATTTCTGAAAGCTCTCGTCGATGATGTATCCGATGCTAATACTTGCTGTTGCAGTGCTGCGTTCAAGTGAAGTGCAAAGTTGGGGGTAAAACAGGGCAATGCCAAAACATCAAGAGGGCTAAATGCAAGGGTGGGAAATACCACGTGGGGAGTAGCAATGTACGTGAACCGGCTCATATCCTTTCTTTTTACATTCGGCGGACTGACCTTTTTCTTTTTTCTTTTCTTTTCTTTTTTTTTTTTTTTTAGACTTGCCCCGCTGGGAAGGATGTTCAATGCTGCATAGAAGACGATGGTAAACCCAAGGACCCTAAGCCCAAGCCCAAGGACCCCAAGAAGCCTAAGAAGCCCAAGAAACCAAAGAAGCCCAAGAAGACTGTCGGGCAGAAGATCCTCGCCGTGGCCATGAAGGAGAAGGGTACCAAGTACGTCTGGGGTGGTGGCTCCTGCAAGGGCCCTACCAAGGGAGGTTATGACTGCTCCGGGCTCGTCGCCTATGCCGTATGCAAAGTTACGAAACGAAATCTCTTCAGCGAAGGCCTGCGCGTGACGTATTCCATGTACTGTGCTTCAAGCAGCAAGCTAGGCAAATTCAAGTATGCAACCCCCCCCGTTCAGCATTTGTCTACTTCTCGTGGTCTTCGTCATCAAAGGTCCCGGATGCGCTAACACTCTTTTTTACCCCCGTCTTTCAGGAAAGTCCCCTTCTCCAAGCGCCGTGCTGGCGATGCTGTCTTCTTCGGGTCTAGCTGCAGCTGCAAGAATCAAAATATTTCCCACATGGGCTTGATGATGTATGTCCATATTCCTCCTGGAAAAAAAAAAAGAAAGAAAGAAAGAAAGAAAGAAAAATAAATTCCCTGTTTAAAAGCCCACCCACATTCCATCATCGAGTATCTTTTTCCCCAATCTGACAAACTAACGTCTCTTCAGCAACTCTGGCGACCGCATGGTCCACGCACCAAACCCAAGCACCGTGGTCAAGGAAGGCAAAGTTTCACAGCAAGGAAGGCTGAAGGCTTGCCCGTATGTGATTCGATTCGGATAAACTTTGGATTTGGATGCATGATGGTGGTATCCCGTAGTTGGAAAATTTCGAATATAGTTCCTTCCAAATTCCTATTTCGAGTTATTGACTCCCTGTTGGCCAAGTTATGTTTGTATACTTCTTTCTCCCTCTGTTGATCATGAGCGATTTCCTGTTGTGCTTTTTTTTCCCCCTTTTTTTGGGTTTCTTTTCTCTTCTCCCTATTTTCGCATACATAGCTAGACTGTACAGGTACAATTCGATATTTATTTTTGCATATCCCCTAGAAGAACGAATCTCATATTTGGGCACTTGTGACTTTTCACACCACGAGAAAGGGATCAGGAAGATTGGGTAAACCTATATTTAGCCCTTTAATATGCTACCGTGACTGTTCAGCGGTAACTGCTCCTGAGCATTTTGGGCTGGAAAATGCCCAAGATCTGGATGAAGAAGCATGCGCTGTATTTGAGCGCATCTCATCCATAAATGGCAAAATCAACGAGTGACCTCATAACTAAGCTCGCTCCTAACAGGAAAATCGAGGGAGCGGCGGAATCACATGACCGATTAACCCCCCCAATTCCTATGAACACTGCTTCACATCTCATCCGGTGAAGTAGATTGTCTTGAAGGAATAGATGGAGATGAAACCTGTGTTGCGTTGCGAAGCATTCTCTGCGAGAACATTCGCCTCAGCCGTACATGTACGTAGATCCGGTGGTTTTGACAAGGTATAACAGCACCTTTCGAAGAGCTGAAGCCAGAAAAAAAAAAGAAAAAGAAAAGAAAAAGAAAAAAAGAAAAGAAAATAACCAATAGTTTTGGTGTCTACATGTTTGGCCCCATTTACGATCCATTTACGATTTTACAGCGACAATGATGGCAAAAATGGAAATAACGGAATGAGGCAATGGGTAATCTTGTGTTATGATAGTACCTAGTGCGCGGCCTCCTATCGAAATTCGCCGGGCATTTCATGAATCTCCATGGCCAGATTTGTTAAGGCAGAACAACGGCGTCTACGGATTACTTAGAAAGCAGAAAAGCACTGCCGGAGATAAGTTAGGGCTGAAAATTATGTGAGATTTTAATTAGCATCTTAGTGTGAGCTGATGGATGTCCAAGGGGATCAAAGCCTGAGAATATGTTCAGCTGTCATCCACCCCTCGCATTCATTGTAACTCCGAATCCAATTATTTAATGCGTTGAGATTCCCACCGTGGACTATTCCCAACTTCCATGATTTTTTGTTAGTTTTGGTAGAGGTTGGAATTGATCCTTCACAATGGCTTCTCCGCTGGTCCTAGCATTAGGCATCGTGCTTGGAGCCTATGTTTTTCTGTCCGCGCTGCTTCATTTGACACAAGACGCGAAAGAACCGCCCATGATCGAGACGTCCATACCATTCGTAAGCCCGCTGTTTGGGCTTATTTCGGGCATGCAAAAGTTTGTAGTGGAACTCAGGTTGGCTACCTCGCACCGGTTCACTGAGCAGGCAAACATCCTGGCATTGTGATTTCAAGCGTTTGGCCCGGCTATTATTAAGCTTACAAAATTTCTCCTGGTCTGTAGAGACAAATATAACCTCCCAATATATACCCTACGCATACCAGGAAAGCGCATCTATATCGTCAACTCCCCATCGCTCATCCCGCAACTACAGCGGCTGATCAAGACCGTTGCGTTTGTGCCCGTCGAGGCCCAGGCAGCGGAGGCGGTCATGGGGGTCGGTCCAGCGGGCAATGCCATCATCTCTTCCGACAAAATGCTCGAAAATGATTCTTACTTGTCAACCTTCGTGCCATCGACCCATCCAGCCCTGGCCCCTGGCCCTGGACTCGACGCTATCAGTTGTGCTGTATCTCGACACCTCTCAGATTCTATGGAAAAGGTTAGCAAGGGTAGCCCGGTAACGGTTGAGCTATTTTCATGGGTCCGCGGGGAGATATTCAGGTCCATCACGGAGTCCACCTACGGGCCAAAGAACCCGTTTCGTGATCCCGTGCTTGAGGAAGCATGGTTGTATGTTCAAGTCTCTGAGCAGCGTCGGCGCAATACTCCGCTGGAGGATCCGCTAATATTATTTTCGATAGCACTTTTGAGCCTGGCATCTTGACTCACATGGTCAAAGCATGGCCGAGTCTATTAGCACGCAAAAGCTTCCATGCGCGAGAACAACTTATAATACCCGCTTTCGAGAAATACTTCGCTGAAAACAGCCATCTCCAGGGCTCGCTGCTTGTCCAGTGCCGCTACGAACATAACACGAGCCATGGCTTACGAGGCAGAGATATCGCAGCCACTGAGATTGGCCAGATGATTGCGTCTCTGACCAACAGCATGGGGAGCGCGTTCTGGATGGTCTACCATGTCTTTTCTGATCCCATTGTCCTCGAGGAGTGTCGAGCAGAGGCAGAACAGCTTGTGCAACTCGACGACAACGGCGTCCAGACTATCGACTTGGCTAAGATCAGAGCTTCATGCCCCGTCCTTTTCTCGACATGGCAGGAGATCCTACGTTATATGCATATTGGCATCGGGGCGAGGGTGGTCGTGGAGGATACCATTCTCGACAACAAGTACCTCCTGAAGAAAGGAGGCACTGTCATGATCGTCACTCCAGTCCAAAACACGGACACCTCCGTATGGGGCCCGACATCGGGCAGATTTGATCACCGCCGATTTGTAGTCGGTCCTGGTGAAAAGCGTAAAACTCCCTTTGCGTTCCGCCCCTTTGGCGGCGGGACAGTCCTCTGTCCTGGGCGCCATTTTGTGACCGCAGGGGTCTTGTCATTTGTGATTATTCTGTTGCTCCGTTTTGATCTGAAGCCCGCAACCAAGGGTGGCCGGTGGTTAGAGCTGCGAAAAAAAATGGCTATGACAGCGGCAATGCCAATGCCCAAGGATAAGATGCCAGTAAAACTTGTCCCTAGAGACAAACAAAGGGGGCCTGTGAACATCTCCACAACCGGCGGGAAGCCGTTTTACTAGATATTGCCAGAATGAAACAGTTTAAATAATAATGAAAAAAAAAAAAAAAAAAAGTGGAGTTAAACCTTTGCAAGGAGTTAATTATTTTCGAATAATGGGAAATACTGCCATATTATCAATAATCACTTGCAGCACATAGGGGTAAAAGGGGGGAAATTGGGCTCATACAAGAACAGGTTGTAAAAGTGGCAGTTGCTGGCTGACGAACCTCGGGAGTAAACAATCCGTCAGCATCCAGGGACTGGCAGGGTATAGAAAGTGCGGCCCAGCACCCACTTGGGGCGAATGAGCGGGGCGCTTTGCGGACACGCTCAGGATTGTCAGGGGCAATTCCTGCAACTCGGTCTGAAAGGTCCGCTCGTTCGTCGTGATGTTGCGCTGGCCAACTGATGGCCGTATACTGGTCATGTGTCAATTCATATCTAGTGGAAATATCCACGGATGGAGTCGAGCTAGAACCAATTCCAACTGCTTAACCAGCTAACTAAGTTAACGGAGCTGTTCGGCTATGGACAAAAGACATCCTTCAACAAAATCATGCGAGTTTAACCAACTTAAAGCTGCATGCACGGGCAACGAGCAATATCCTTGTTATGAATCTACTAACATCTATCCGCAGCTCCCGGCAATTCCATCAAATCGCAACCCGCTAATTTAACAACGCTTCGCTACTTTTTGCCAAGGGGAAGGATTGTAAACTGCGGGGAATGGTCACAGCGTGCAGCCGCCAAAAAAAAGCGCCGAGAACCAAGTCATGCTTCGATGGGGCCAGGCGCTGGTGGGCTACGGTGCTTGCCGATCACATATTATGGATCCCAGGTGTATGTCACCTTAAAGGAAGAATGCCACATGCAAACCGAAACGCGTTTGCTATCAACTATTAAAGAGCCGAGATGTCGCGCTTTTTAGATGCTTCTGTTCCAAACGGGCAGTAACGGGGCAGCAGCACGCTGAGCTATCACCATCGCCATGCTTCGGTCCACCACTGTTCTCCTTGCGCTCGCGAGTACATCTTTTGCTGGCTATGCCGGGAACTTGAATTACCGTAGCCCGTCTCACAACCATCCCGGCCTCGGCATCTCAATTCCCAAGGTGCTGAAGCGCTCCGATCCGGTGTTAGAATACTCAGCGGATCAATTGGAATTCACCCACGGCGTTGCTTCCGGAGACCCTTATCCCAACTCCGTCATTTTATGGACGCGATGCGCCCCTTCGACGGACAATGTTAAGGAGCCTGTGGACTCTGAACGCGGCGGCGAGCTATACGACCCCGTCCCTATCTATGGGGATAACGAGGGCAATGCGCCAGTGTCCAAGGCACCCGTGTGCGTGGAGTACTGTGTCTCCCCGGACAAGAACTTCAAAAGGGTTGCTGACCATGGTACCGTTTACACGAGCTCTGATGTTGATTTTACTGTCAAGGTACGAAAGAAACTTTGGCCAATGGGGCCTGTATTGGATATGTTGCATGCGATGCTGACTAGATGAAACAAATAGGTCGAGGCATCTCATTTGAAGCCTTTCACTACTTATTACTACAAGTTCAACGTCTGTGGCTCGGACAAGTCCAGCCCTGTCGGAAGAGCCAAAACGTCCCCTACGGAACATGACGATGTTACGGACATATCACTCGCGGTGTATTCCTGCAGCAACTTCCGTAAGAGATCATGCATCGCCAAATAGCTCTCTAAAACTCCGTTAACATTGATCTCTAGCCAACGGATATTTCAATGCGTACGGAAATACGGCTCGCAAGGACTCAGTTGACTATGTCGTCCATCTTGGGTAAAGTAGACCAGCCCTCTATTTCAAAGATGTTTAACTAAATTTCTTAATAGTGATTACATTTACGAGCTGGGAGGGTAGGTTAACCTCTTATGACCTACAGTCTGGACGTGGGTGTTCTATACTAACAACTCTCTGTAGTGATGGTACCAGCATCGGCCGTACGCAGTATCCAAAGAAGATGATCTATACTCTTTACGAGTACCGGAAGCGCCATGCAACTTATAAAACTGATGAAGATTTGCTTTTGAGTCATCGTACCTTTACATGGATTCCTGTGTGGGATGATCACGGTTTGTCTATCTCTTCCATTACATCCACGGCTCCCCCTTTTCACTAATATCTTGATCAGAGGTTGCGGATAATTCCTACCGCGACGGATCCTCGCTACTCCAAAATAACGAAGCGTCATTCATTATCGATGGAGGAGTATCTGTTGACCAGCGCAAGATGAATGCTGTCCGCGCTTACTTTGAGTGGATGCCTATCAGGTATGGGAGAATTTCGCATTCAACTAATGCGTTTATTGCCTCAATGTCTTAACCTCTATTTTTTTTTTCTTCCCTCCTTTGAATAGACAAGTTGCGATGGACGACAACCTCAGAATCTGGAGAAACTTCAAGATCGGCAATCTTCTCGACCTTATCATGCTTGATACGCGCCACTACGATCGATCCATTACCGATCTTTACTTGAACAACCTTTATATCAAGAAAATCGCGGACGACATCGGTCGATCAATGATGGGGCCCCGTCAGGAACACTGGTTTTATGACAATCTGAAAAGCTCTGCTAAGAGACAAGCCACCTGGAGAGTCATTGGCAGCCAAACTGGTATACACATATCCCCTCCTCTCAATCTCTCCAAGTGAAAACTTTGTGTGAGAGAGACAGGAAAATAAACCTTAATTCTAATCATTCATTCTAGTTTTCTCCCGCGTGGACGAGCTTGGATCAATCGGCCTTGGCGTGAATGTCGATTCCTGGGACGGCTACAGGGCCAACCTCAACCGCACCCTAAGAACCCTATACGAGAACAACATCGGAAACAACATCGTCATCGCAGGCGACAGCCATGCCAACTGGGTATCAGACCTCACCTGGCTGGACGAGTATCCATACGACCCCGCGACAGGCGAGGGGGCCATCGGTGCCGAATTTGCGGGCACGGCAGTGACCAGCAGCGGGCCGGCCGCCCACGTTGGCATCGGCAACCTGCAGTCGAAAACGCTGATCAAGAAGAACAGGGAGCTGCAGTGGTCCGAGCTGTACTACCGGGGCTACTTCGAGATGACGCTCTCACATACACGCACCGATGCCCGGTTCTTCGCCATCCCCGACATCAAGAAGAGAAACCCCTATGAGATCTCGATGGCTAACTTCACTATTTTTGCCGGTGAGAATCGGCTGTCGCGGACCAATGGGTCCCCCACAACAAATGGGCAGGGAGTGCATAATGGGGCGTTGAAGAATGGGAAGCTTGAGAAGCAGACTGGTCAGTATAATACGGAGACCAAAGAGTGGACTAGTATTTAAAAAGATGAAAATGTGAGGGCTTGGAACTGAGGATTCCCTCCTTCCCTTCCAGCGTCACTCACCTCTTCTAATTGCTTTTTGGTTTTGATTTTCTTCCCCTTCTATCCACAACTAACTACTATGCAAGACCAACAACCCGGTTGGTTACCACCCTAATCTACTTGTATGTAAATACTTTGATCTATGCAACTTCTAGACACGTAATTTATATACGAGAGAAATATATACGCATGTATATGTATACATTGCTCTAGTTTGCAGGGCATCCCACGGGATCTCCCCGAGCGAAGCGAGGCAGCACTGTCAGCAGAATGCATGCATTATTAAGCAGGCTGACGTCTTGGCGCCTAAAACGCTTATTTCAACTTTAACTCCTCCTTTCTATCTCTCGTCGACTCTTCAACCACGCCAATCACTTGTATTGTCAGATGATTATTGTTGTTGTTTCCGTTATATTGGCTGCGTTATATATAATAATTTTATATATACGTATATACTTGTACCATTGACTTCGTTCTTCGTTTCGCTTTTCAATCTTGTGTGTTCATTCGCATCACTCCCCATGGTTTGAGATGACATGAAGATACACAGCTCATCAAGAATATGTCGAACACCTATATTGTTCAGTACATTACAGACTTTCTTAGCCATCGTATTCATCATCATTTCCTATCATCTGATTAAACATTTTCTTCACCCAGTCACACCATGCTACTACTCCCAATTCCCGTGGGAAGTGGCCCAAATTATCCCGTGCCGATGTGTTCAAACCTTCCAAGGTTGCCTTGAATTCGATTACTTTTGCCTTGAGTGAGGAACATGCTTCCGTTGTGAATTGGTTTGCATGGTTGACCTTGATATACGCCTGGACACAATGTACTGTACGAATCCCAGGCCAAAATAATTCCGCAGTGCCTCCGGAAGGATATCTTCCTCCATATGCTGCTACTCGTTCCGTCTGTGATTGTCTTGTATCAAGAACAATTATTTTCTTGCTGGCGATGGATGAGGTGGGGAATAACGGAATTGTTCTCGTTACAATTCTCCTTCAGTCGCTTAACTTGTATTTTTCAAGAAATACGTAGATCCGTGGATATGTATCTATATTCCAGCCAGTGTGGCTGGAAATATATAATGTCTATAAGTGCGCACTGTGTATATCATGCCCGTGTCCGGGCCAATCACAGTCTCCCTGGGACCACCACCCTCGCTCTCCTCTCCTCTCCTCTCCCGGCGTCGTCGCTGGGAAACCAAAACAACAACATCCCCAACTCCGGAGACTCTTCACTCCAAGAAAACCCCATCTCACTCCCTTGCACCGTCCCCATACCTTTCGTTGCTTTTTCATCTGCACACTTCTGCTCCTTTTCACGCGTGACCCCCCTTTACGGGAGGGAAGCCGAGATTCATCCGTATCTTAATCTTACAAGGGGGGTGGAAGTGGTGGAAGCTGGAATAGCAGCACACGCTCTCTCTCTACAGTCTGGGAGAGGTGCTATGACGGGTTCGAATATGAATAAACCAGCCCGGCTATAAATTCTTCTGCACGGCTTCAACAGCGTTTCCAATATAATAAATTCGTGTCTATCGATTCGAGAAATTCGCTGTCGCTAATATTAGGTTACCCACATACGTGTGTGTGTGTGTGTGTGTGTGTGTGTGTGTTCCGGTGACGCGTTGCTGTTCAGTAAGAGTTTCCCGTTCCACGCTCCACCTTTCTACTGGAACACTACCCAATGTGAACGGTGTTATCAGGCTGATGGGTTGGCTAACTCTCGTGTTTACTCACCAGGTACAATTCCACCAGAATCCTCTCAGGGCCTACATGCTGTAAGAAGCTTCCTACAGGGAGATTTCTACTAGCCGGGTTTCCCTTTTTACCCGGCTACACTCGAATGATGTACCACGACTCCACTAAGACTCGTTCCCGATCTGATAGGCCTCCTCTTCACGAAGCTAGCAACAGAGCCAATATTCTAAGAGGTGCAAGGGAACAGTCGCATGTCCCACGGAGTTCTCCCCCAGTACATAAATATCCAATGTCCATCCAATCCTCAGAAGCCCCCAGCACGGATGACACGTTCCACTCATCCCTGGCAGCAGCACCTCCAACAACACCACCGACTGCGTGTGCTGCTGCTGAGCACAAACGTGTGTCCATGGTGGCAGAATCACAACCAAACTCCAACCGCAACTCCGCGATATCTACGACTTCTACCGCGTCCGGGAAATCCAGACGCAAAACTCACATTGGGCCATGGCAGCTGGGGAGGACCCTGGGCAAGGGTGCTACGGGACGTGTTCGTCTGGCGAAACACGCGCTCACGCGCCAGACGGCTGCGATTAAGATCGTCTCTAAGAAGTCAGCTGCCATGGCGCAGAGTCAGAGTATTGCTGCGATGGACAAGAACATGCGGCTTACATCGTGTGTTCCTGGAGGAAGGGTGATTCCATGTGGTATCGAACGGGAGGTGGTGATAATGAAGTTGATTGAGCATCCTAATATTATCAACTTGTATGATGTGTGGGAAAATCGTGGAGAACTGTACGACCGTCCACGCTTCCTTTCATTTATACGTGTCCTCAACTTTTGCTAATCTTGGTGAACACGCTATTTTCTCCTTAGATATCTTGTCCTCGAGTATATTGAAGGCGGAGAACTATTTGACTATGTTTCCGAAAGCGGCCCTCTACCTGAGATAGAAGCCATCCGCCTTTTTAGGCAAATTATTGCCGCACTCTCGTATTGTCATCGTTTCAATATTTGCCACCGCGACCTTAAACCGGAAAACATTCTTCTTGATTCCAACTGCAATATCAAGCTGGCAGACTTTGGGATGGCTGCTCTCCAACCCGAGGGCCATTGGCTAAATACCTCCTGTGGAAGCCCTCATTATGCCTCCCCAGAAATTATATATGGTCATAGATATCACGGTGACAAGGCAGACATTTGGAGCTGCGGAATTATTTTATTTGCGATGCTAACCGGCTATCTCCCCTTTGATGGTGGCGATCTGCCTAATACACTCCGCCTTGTCAAGAAGGGAGAGTATATTTTTCCACCCTGGCTGAGCTCAGAAGCGATGGATTTGATTCAGCGTATATTGCAAAAGCAGCCGCGGGACAGGATAAGCATCAGTGAAATGTGGTCTCATCCACTCCTAAGGAAGTATGAGAAGCATCATATTATGATGGCTTCAGATGGGGCTTCTTTGGGACCTCCTCCGCCTTTATCAGAGAAGGACTGTGGGAGAAAAATCACACGCCACCAGGATATCGACATGGAGCTTCTAAGAAGTCTTCAAACCCTTTGGCATGGGGCTAGAGCAGAGGAACTTATCAGCAGACTGCTGAACGACGAGTAAATTCTCCCCCTTGAAACAAATACATGATTCCTCTGTAGCTGACATTTCTCGTGTAGGGTCAACCATGAAAAAATGTTTTACCATGCCCTAGCAAAATTTAGGGACGACCAACTTGAAAATTATGAAGGCCCTCTCGGATATTCTGCCAGTGACTACCACCATATATCAAGGGGCCATTCTAAAACCCAGCAGCGAATCCCAAGTAGCCGCCACGCCAGCCAATCCTGGCGACAATCCCAGTTGTCAATTGCAACTGGCCGATCTACTTTCAGAAAGTCCTCCTACCCGGAACCTAAATCTGCTCGAACAATTGCAAGTTATGACCCGTACAGATCCTCTCGAACACCTATTTCCAATCCTCAGGTGGAGTTTGCCAATGTGACTATTCACCGTCAATCGTCCGGCTCTCCAAAGAGTAGAAGGGACGATAGCTCATCTCAAGCTTCCAATTCCTCAAGCCACTTCACTCTAAAAATGCAGTCTTCTAGGGATCGGCACTCATTTGTTCCTAGCTCGTCCATTGGCCCCAATAGATGGAATAAGAAAAGTTCAATTTCCTCGTTCCAGTCTCGGAGCACCATCGCAAGCTCTCGCCGACGCATCAGTGGCTTCAACGGTCCTCGTTCAACTAGTTACAAGAGAAATGTCTGCTTTAGACATCCGCGCAACCAACGCCCCAGCGGGAGACAGACTCCAAAGCAGAAGGGTGTTGCGCGAACACATTCGCAATATTCCGTTTCTCCTAGAATGGAGAGGAGGGGCGGGCTCCCCTCTGATCGATTCAGCAGCCCCACACTCCCTACACCACCGCCTCCTGTCCGATTGCAGAGAAACACCAATCAGGAAGTGGATGCGAAGAGTGCAGAACACCGCATTTCTTGTCAGTACTGGAGAGATGAAGCAAGGAAAGTATCAACGGAACTTGGGAAAATCTGTGAAGAAGCATTCAATCGAACCTCTGTCTCGTCCAGTTCACCCTCTGTCGAAACTACGAAACAGCCGCCTGAATCTCCTCCAACTTCGGTTTCGACTCCAGGGGAAATCGGCAGTTCTGAAGAGCAATATAAAATGCGCCCGCTCCCAGATCCACCTGCGGAATCATCTAACTCTTACACAATTCGCGAATTGGCGGACACCCGCCGTCGGCTTATTGAACACTCCGTTCAAGCAACCTCTGACGATCTTCCCCAATATCTTTCCGAGGTCATTGCACATCTTGATCGTCTAATAGGGGATGAACTTGTTCCTAGTGCTGAAATGATTGTCAAACCCTTCCCGGAACCGCTTCCCCATGCCCCAGAACCATTTCTACCATCCATTATCGAGGATGACATATTTCATAACTGTACAACGATTATAGAGGATATCCAACGCGAACCAAAGGCCCCAGAATCCAAATATTCAAAGACCAGCAACTTGAAACCAGAAAGGACAATCCGCATGGTGCCACACGACTCCAGTATTCCTGAAATTGGCACGATAAAGCCGTTGGCTATCCGTAAAAAATCGGGTGCATCCTCAACAAATAATCACTCCGTGGACTCGTTTGGACAATACAGATCCGCATCAAGCTCCACTGACGAGGGGCCACTAGCCAGTGCTCCCCTTAGTAGACGCAGTAGCAACACACGATATTACAACGGACTAGAGCCGATAGAAGAAAATCCAAGATCTCCTAAGGGTAACAATGACGCCCGCAATTCAGGGGAGTCAAGGAAGTGGTCGTGGTTCAAACACAAGACGCAAAGCCAGGAACAAATCCCACCTGCGCTCCCATCCAAAGATACCGCGCCGTGCCTAACACCAGTTAATGATGAAACTAATCGTGAATTAGGGAAGAGGAAGAGCATTCAGGGGCTATTGGAACTCGGCAAGCGGAAGAGCTTTCAGGGATTATTAGAAACGGACGAGCCGTTGAAAGTTATCGAGGCAAATCAGTCGCAGAAGAAAGGATTAAAGGGCCGCTTCTGGCTGTTCGGGCGGAGGAAGGTACAGAGGCAGAGACCGGTGCATGAGATAGCCAAAGGAAGTAAGATTAACTTTTTCACTATCCTCACTCTAAGGGTCTCGAATTTCTCGTTGTGCTGTCGTACTAATCAGAAGATCTAGTTAACGATCCCAATGATGCAACATCGAGCGTTCTCAGTGTGCCTGCAACTATCACCGAGAGCGAGGCACCGAGATCTCCGCTTCCTAGCAAGGCCGATAAGCCTCTCAAGCGCAACGATACCAAGAAGACGGAAACTCGCCGTTCAGGAGGTCAAAATTGGTTTGCGAGATTTTTCCATATCAAGCCTGTCTCAAAGACTCTAGCCTTTCAAGTCTCCAAACTTCGCGCGAGAAAAGAGGTAGTCAGGATTCTACATGAATGGAAGAAATATGGCATGGAAGACGTGTATTTTGATAAGGAAAGCAATATTGTGACTGGGAGGGTCGCAGAGGTAAATTGTAAGTTTTGTCTATTAAATAGGGGTTAACGGAGGAGAAACGAAGAAACGCAGCTTGGAAAATAATAAAAGCTAACATGAAGGCATCAACAACAGTCCTTCGCCTCAGCCCCGTTGAATTTTGCGGAGAATTCTTCACCGTCCTCGAGCAAGGGCGACATGCAAATCTCAGCCTTCTGCATCTGAGACAGGAGCGTGGGGCGGCATCCTCCTTCCACAAAGTCGTTGATACGCTGGAGATCGTGCTGAAGAAGCGCGGCGTGTTGGTCGAGGATTCATCCCGAGCTAAGAAGATAACTAAGGTTCTTGATCTTGCTTGATTTGGGCCCTTTCTTTCTTTTCTTTTCGAATTTTCGTTTTTCGGTTTTTAGTATCATCTTCTTCATTCTTTTTGTTTTTGTTTTTGTTTTGAGGAGGTTTTTGCGCATGGTATTATATTGAGCTAGCCCTTGTTGTGCTAACGTGCTTTCTTTCCTATCCCTCCGCATTTATCTTATCTCATGCCACTGATTTAAAGCAGTTTTTGTTTCCCATGTGTGGGGTTTGCCGCCTTATGTTTTTCAGAGATGTTTTACGAAATTTGACGCAAAGTTCTGATATGCCAATCTTGCCGGCTTGCCAGTTATGCGTTTCTCGTGATTTACCCAACGATACGGTCTTGTATCCTCCATATGCTATTTCACCTCCCAATTAATTCCCTTCTTTCCGTCCTTCCGTCGAGAATGACTCCCTCTAATAATGTTGTTTCCTTTGTTTTTGTTGTTTCTTTTGTGTGTTTTTCTTTTTTATTTATTTATTTATTTATTTATTTTTTTTTTTTTGCGTCTTGACCCAAGTTTGGACTGAGATGATGGATTTTTGATAGCTGGTAAGCGATTTGTCCTGGATCACGTACGGCCTGGTTATAGTCATTTAATATCCCCACGTCATAATATAATTCTATTACTCCCAGATTGTCAACAATAGCCTGGCCTGACCTGACCTTCAGGAGGCAACTCGTTTACTAGCTGTGTTGTCCGAATATATATTTTTGTTGTCCTGCCCAGGTTTCGGGTTTTGATATTGGTGTATCTAAGTTGGGGTGGGGTGGGTGGGGGATTTGTTTCCCCCAACTTCGTTCATCGCGAGTGTGTAGAGATGGGGATTAGTCGTTAACCAAATCAATTCATAAAGTTCCTGATATGAAAACCCACGGAAACCTCCTCCCCCCGGTGGGGGAGGAATGGGA
>JAFEJD010001641.1:0-22823 GCA_018296065.1 Blastomyces percursus | reverse complement strand
GTTGAACAAGAGATTCTTCCTCTATTAGACTAAGTTTACGTTTTTTTGGGGGAGTATTGACTCTTGCCGTACGACCTTTCATTCGATGGAATAGGCTTGTGTGAGGAACATTGAACAGTTTTGCTGCAGCTCGTATGCTTGAAATTTGACCTTTATTCAAGGCTTGAATGTAAAAGAAACCTTCCTTCTTGATTAGATGTCTGACTATCCTGTAGGGTTGGCATGATGGAGAAACAAGTTGTTGCTCTGAAGGAAGGTGCAAAGTGTTTCGCTTGCTCGTGGATTACGTTACAACTTAACTATATCCTCAGACATGGGCATCATTCATGTGTCAGGCATAAATAATTTATGCCCACCACTCTCACTAATGTGATACTGGTCACGGGATACCCCCTGCCCTGGGCACCAGTGCATCCATGAACAGCAACGCAACAGAGAGAAACGACGTATCAACGGGAGGCAGAGGATTCTCACCTCTCCATCACACATTTTCGAAATTGCACCCGCAGCTCCATGATTCATACTAATAAGACAACTAACTACTCCGGGCACCCACCCACACGGCAGTATGTAAAAGAGAAAATAAACAGCAACATACCAGCCCTCCTTTCTTGGATGCGCACATTGGCACCAAGCGCATCGTCATCACGCAAATGCCTCAGAAAGCCATTATCACTCCATGCGTAGAAAATAAAGGGCAGAAGGAAATTGAGTTTCCACGCCTTATGTGCAAAAAATGACTGCATTTGGAGATCCCGAAGCCAGCAACCTCAGGTTCCCTGCCCTTATAAAATAGAAAATCTTTACATCCATTCCCGCTACCAACTTTCCCTTCCATGCAACCCCGGCAAACTTTACTAGCTTCAAACACTAACTATAAACAAACGCCAGGGGTGCGTTTTTGCTGTAACCACATGAGGGAGTGGTGAATTTATGATGAGATAACAAACCGGGAAACTGAGACAATGTGCTCACTGTAGGCTCGATCACCAACAGTAAACACTGGAGGAAGAGGGGCTGGAATCACACAGCAGAACTAGCCTTGGTTGACAATTGCCATGGCAAGTTTGGATACAGTGGAAGATGGAACTGGGGAACGATGGGAGGAACAATGGGACAAATGTCTGGGGCGGGAGCCTCAATTGGACTCTACGGATTGTATGAAATCATGGACATACTCTCCTAGGCTAGGGACACCTTGCATCATGCCATACCAGACAGGAAGATGTTTCCGCATGTCAAAGAAGAGATGAGGCGGGAGTTAGAACATTGTGATGAATAGATGCGCTTCTGCCCACTACGCGCCTGGATTCTTTCTCCCTGGGGATCCACCCGGGAAAAATAATACAATGTCTGTTCGCGTTCCAGCAATAGAGTCCCTAGTCAGTTCGCATTCGGTCCACGGAGGGGAGCGAGGGCTTCTGTTTCATTGACAGATACCGGGGGACCAACCCATCATTATTTGCCTCACGAGCGCATCCGCGTCTTAAGGCTGGTATCATTCATTATTCACAGCCGCCGTTTAAACTGGGATGATACAGTGGGAAAAGCACTTATTCTCCTGCATGCCAATCTCCACGCCCCTTTGTTGAACGAGAACGAAAGAAATCCGAGTATCTAGGGCGAGTGATCTAGTTTCCATCCGTATGGAGGGTTTCCGGAGAGTTTCTCGCAACTAAAGCGGACACTGTAGCCATATCATAAGGGGTTGTCTTGAGGATAATAGAGGAAAGAAATTAGAGGGTAGGAATAGTAACAGCTGGATTAAAGAAGAAATGAACGCAATTGCAAGCAAAGGGTCGCAATCAGACAAACAAATCCCAACGCCGAAAGACTAAGTAGCTATATCTCAACCATACCCAAAGCATACAAAGAGATATCCATCGGGTCTGATACAGACTCCCTGCCTTGCTCATCCTTGTATAGAGAGGTGGCTATTCCAAGAAGTAATTTGAGAAATTGGGTAACCACATCCTGCTAACCCCAGCGAGCGCATCTCCGGCGGGTTAGTTGCCCTAAGCCTCCGAAAGACTGCGACCTGTGGGAGGTTGGAAGCCGCTCTAAAAAAAATGGCCATAGGGAACTTCCCAGCCCAAAGGAGATTCATTCAAGCATCCTTTGAGTTGAAACAAGGCTAACTTAGGCTGAAAACGGAGTTCGAGCCAGGTTGTTGACAAATTGTGGCTTATGGCGTTTCCTGTCAACCAACGCTTTTTCCCCATTACCCTCAATTGTTCATGTACATACATGTATGGGTTGTGTTGACCTGGCTATCTACGGCATTATAAAAAAAAAAAAAAAGCTACTCAAAACTGTTTTCGATTTCGGCACACACAGTTCTATGAATAGTACGACGCCACTGCCTCATTCATGGTTGACCTGGATCCAATATCAAAATGGCGTGCTGGACAACAGTTAAATAACGGCCCCCGCCCTATATTGACGCCTGTCCAACCAGAGCCGAAGTAGTTGCGAAGTCCTTAGCCCATGCAACTTCTGTGACTGAATTTCTGTTAACTGTTGTCTTTAAAACCCGACAAGCGAGAATATCTTCTAAACGCCGCCATGATTGGCTGTATCGCCACAGCCAGCACATACCGTGGCCGGCCCCAACCCGGCTACATCGAGATTCCTCACTATCCCAGACAGAGGGCAGCTGATTCTGGGCTGGTGGGGTGGTGGGGTGGAGATGGTCTAGATTCTCCATTCCCAGAGTGAGTCAAGTGAGGTCATCGAGTTACCTGAATGTTGTTCCACTGATTGACTGGGCTGAGCTGCAGGGGTACTTTACGAAGAGGAGGAGGAAGAGGCGGAGGAAGAATAAGAGGGGTGGGATGAAGATGTGGAAATAAATTCCTAGGCTCGATGGCGGGAGCTTCTTCTGGGGCAAAGTGGAACCACTGGCTCTGCGGCCTGAAAGCTTGCTAAACAACCTTGCCTTCCGTTTTATGTGGAATTGAAACCGAATAATGGTTGGTCTTTTGGCTGTATGCTGCCTGCGTCTGAATGGAGAGCGTCAGCAAAACCCGGATAAAACACATCTGCACAGGCGCCCAAGGACAGTCCGGTCAAATGCTACGACAAAGCTGGCCTCACTCGCTGTCATGTGGTTGCGGAGAACTAAATACCCGTTTAAGTGATTCAAATATTGCGAGGAAGCAGACGAAATAGAGTAAACACAAGATAAAAAATGGAAAATATTGATCCGGGGCCGCCATTCCACGGTCTTTTAAATAATTATGGCGGCTATTTTGGTACTTTTTTAGGTTGGCTATTATCCGAAGACGGAAGTTCGTTCAGCACTGGTTTTACATTGCTTTGCATGACGACAAGTATCGAATGGATTATGGGACTAAGGATAACTGTAGAGCGCTTCTGTACCACTGCACGGCGGCATAGAGAACCGAGAATGGTGTCTGTTTGGTTTGCTTGCCGTCAATGGCATTGTTATAGCCATCAAAAAGCCAGGAATACACTTCGCAGGCACCGGCAGGTACATACATTGTCTTATCTGCGGGGCGGAATAGATGCAGCACATCCCATGCATGTGCGAATTGTATGCATAAATCCGGAGAGTTGGGCGGGCTGATCAAAGTGCCGAATAACCCGACTCGAATAGTGAGAGAGTAGGCTTGCGTTATTACATTTTGCAAAACACCCCCCGGTTTTTTTGCGCTCTCTTTTCTGTCAATATCCATCCCGGTGCAAGTGCTCCATTACTCTGTAAGCACTAGGGAGATCAAAGCAAGGATTTGGGCTACCGGTCGGTGATCGGCAGGGAAACTCAATTGAGATCAGGCGCGGCTAATGGCATAGCGAGATCGAAGCAATCCGCTTCCTTGATATCTCTGGCTTTTCAAAAATTACACGTAGATTTCACAATCCCATGCCACGTATGTAGTTGATCCTATCTTCCCTACCGTTCAATGTGTTAATCATGGGCAATCCCAGAAGAGACCAGTAGATAACGCGAGCAGTCAGCATGAGCAGAATTATATGGAACCATAAATACTTCGGGCACCCATAGGCCCTTGGAAATGTCATGGTACCGGTATCTTTTTCGGGATTTGCTTGTGAGATTATGACAGGGGAAAGATAGCGCGAGCAGCCCGTTGACCAAAAACATATTTACACCCCAGGATGGGTTTCGCGAGCTGTTTCTCTCCGAGAAAGGAGAACCGGGCCGTCGGTGAACAAACGAAATGAGAGGCCCTGGAGATAAATGCAGCCTGCTGACAAAACACAGGCGCAATGTTCCCTTTCGCAGCATGCGAGCGTAAGAGTTTGATACGCCTAAGTACGTAAAACCCTCTCCCTACCCCAGCACTAGGTATTTTTAGAACCGGTGCCACCCCAAGGCAATTATCATCCTGGAGTTTCCCTACAGCAGCCCTTTTTCAAGGTAGTCAAATTCCCATTCAACCGACGCTGGGATTTATGACTGCTTTCAACCCTTCTGGCCTCAGGTGATGGTGGGAAGAATGCTACTCTGAACAATGTGATTGTTCCGCCTGTGCATTAGCAATGGAACGTTATACATAGGGGTTGTGTGATTGATACCCTACCATAGTATGTATTTCAGTGAGCTCCCTCGAGGACAACGAGCTGAAGATGCATGAGAACGAAAGGAACGTTGGTATCTGCATACATGGGTAAACCGAAATAAACATGGCACTAATTTTAAAATTTCATTCCCACCTTGGGGCCATGATTGGGGTTGGCGCGTTGATGATGGGAGAAAATGGACGAAACGGACTGTTGGGCCGAGAGCATCTGATTGCGGCAGCGTTGGGTAATTTTGTAAATATTGGGCAATCTAATCTTCCATTCGTTCGTATCTGATGAACAGTAAGCTTTGAATAACAGAGGGCCTTCATTTTCATGCGTTTTCCAGTATAAACCATTCATGGAATATATATTTCTATACACATGTATATATTTCGGCCATTGGTTAGCTCAAGCTCTCCACAGAGAAACACCAGAAGGCATTGGGTGAGTTTTATCTCGTTTAGGGTTGTTAAAGAGGCTTTCTATCAACGGGGTGCATCTAATTGTCCGCCGAATACCCGCCGTATCGCCCTTGTCGAGGTGGTTCGGGCTGATAACAGTTTTATTCCCGCATGGTGCGCGCGCTCATCTCTAGGATCTCCAGTAAACATAAAGCTTTCCCACCTCGGGCATTGGTTGTAAAATCGTTAAGAGTCGCAAGCCTTATTGAACCCCGGTATAATTCGGCCGCTTGAATTAAAATTATTACGCTGCGTAGAAAGAAAGAAGAAAGATAGAAACGAAAAAGGAAAAAAGAGAGGAAAATCCCGGGTGGCTGTAACTTGACGCATTCACTCTCAGCATATAAAACTTGGCCACCACCAACGCTTGCCCGAGCGAAGCAGGAGAGCATGGGAGTTGTTCACTCAGCGCGCGAAATGGTGCCTCTTGAGGAACGGCCGTAATGCGACCGGAGATCGAAAGCCGGCAAACTCCAAGTTCCAATTTGAACCCTAAAAGAGCAAAGAGTCCAGAGAGTTAGTGTTGTCGGGGAATCTGGATTTCTTCTTGGCGAGTAAACTGATAACAACAATAATGGAGCGCGCTTGGTTTGTGACTTCTCAAGGGGTTAGCTGCCCGAGGCGAAGGGTGATGAATACGGAGTAAATCCTGACCAAAGTTAGTCGCGTATTTGTGGCTCAGTGCGTAAAGCTTGGGAGGCGAGGGAGAAGCCCTAGCTTGTTAAAGTCAAGGGCGGGCCGGCAATCCCAGACGGATTAAAACTAGAGAATCAGTGGGAGAGGTCTCTCATCGTTAGAACTGAGCGGAGGTGTGGAGTCTCGGCATGCTCCAGCGAGCCCGCGCTAGCGAGTATTATTTTAACTTGCCGAGTTCAGAAAGTAAAGGCTCCACTGCGGTGCAGGTGTGATGTTCATGCAAAATACGCGATCTGGATAGATCGACCGAGATATCGGGTTGAAGAGGGGAAAATAGCATGCAGAAAAACAATGTTATTGGCAGCGTGCAGCTTGGCTAACTCATGTTAGGCCATTGGTGTCCGTGCAGCAATTTGCTAGCTAAACGAGAGTACCCCTAGCTTGATTGGCAGTTTCAACGAGCGCATCATCTTAGTCCTACCCAGTGACGAGCCGTCAGGGACATCCAAAACCTCTACCGCACTAGTGGTCCTGCAGAAGCACCATTCATACATGTACAGTACATGTAGATACGCAATTGCACGTCCGGCGCGCGTACAACTTGTTTGCCATCCCATCAAAGCGCGATTGATAACTTCCAGCATTATTGTGTCTCAAGACCTTATGTTGTTCTTCCCGGATGAGCCGTCGGACCTCGTGCCCTCCGCCAGCCAAGCCAGAACAGAAGTTCGTTTGCTGCCTAAATTCTTAGCTGCATGTAGCGCCGTTTTAGCTGCATACCGTTGGGAGAAGCGCAAACCGCCAGCATGGCGTGCCAGGCGTGGTGCATTTAGGGCCCCAACCTCGTGGCATTTAGCTCAACCACATCATGCTGTCAGGATTCTTCAGGCCATAGTTACATTGCCAGCAATTTGGGTAGGTCCCGCCAAAAAGTTCTCAAATTCGTCATCAGAGCGCCTTTGACGCTAGGGTTTCTTGGAACTCTCTCGAGAGGTTTCCAAGCTTTGGTTCCTGCGTCCGGACCAATTGTCATCAAACTGCCTTGTTTTAATCAGAAGTGAGCTGGCGGGATCGCAAAGGCGATCACCACAAGCTCCATCAGCTGTTAGGCCCAGTGTCATCGCTTGCCGAGGGCCAATCTGTTTTGGGCATTGGTGTCAAGATATATTGTCGAATAATATGTTATTATCGGTGGGAACGTGAACTCGATGCTGTTATCTGCTAGCATAGCAGTGCAGTGCAGCTACATATACCAATTAACTTAGCCACAATAAGCTTTGCCCCGAACCATGGGCAAAGCGTGAGTAAATCAACATCTGCACATTTTTGTGCCAGTTAAAGCAGCACGAGCCAATAAACCCTATGCTGCTCAGCACCATTATACCCACCTTCCATGAAGATATTTTTGACCCTCTCCCTTCTTTTTTTCCCCTTTTCTTTTCCCCCGATGTAAGGGTGAAATCGATGTGTATCTTGCCTAGGCGCCGTTTTGACACCAGGCTGATGGCTTTTGAAACTCGTCGTGTTATTTGATGTGTAGAACGTTTATGCCTCGGCATTTCAATAATAATGATAGAGCAATATCCCACTGAAGGACCCCACGCAGGTGGCGAAAAGCAGAGGGAGGGGCTTCTCTTTTGTCGGCCTTGGTTATCTTGTTGTAAGAAACATGGTAGCTTGTGCAGAGGAATGAACCATTTCCTGCATCATATCGGTTCACCTTTGCTTTCGTCCGTTCCTCCATATTACGCATCGCGTTGCCGTGCATCCATCTACTGCGTAGTTAGTGTTCTCAATTGCTCGCATTTCTTTGGGTAGAAAAAGGGTGCGGTAGTCATGTCCGATACCTACAATAATAATACCTATGTAACTAGCCATGCGATTTCAATACTTGCCTTGCACGGGCCTCGTTACCAAATTCAGCGTAAGCCCGTTTTTCCTGGAGCCTGGAATTGTGGCGCGGGTTTGAAGGACTGAAAGAAAAAGGAATGTGAATTCCCATAATTCTGCGACGGCTGCTTTTCTGAAGTGAAGCGCTATCCGCACCGCGCACCTAACCATGATGTATGACGAGGATTTGGCCGTTGGAAACTATATTGAGCGTGGTGTGGCAGAGACGAGGGCCAATCAAAACAGACTCCCTACTTTGATATGGAAATAAGCATGTAGTATGTATGAAATAATATATATATATATGATCAACTAGGCTGGAGTCTGATATTCGTGCAGTCGGCAGCTCTGTGCTGGATTAAGTTGAAATTTTGGTGGACCGCTTGATGTTTCTCTTTAGGCTCTGACGTGAGCGGGAAGTGGAAGTTTTAAGAAGATAAGGATAAACGTAAGAATAGGATTTTAAGGTGGAGGGATTGCCGTAGAGGGGCAAGGAAATCATGAAAAGAGGGTCATGAACGTAGTTTCTATTAGGTTTCCGCTGAGACTTTGGACTTAAAGATCATGTTGAAGTTAAGAAAACGGGGCCATATCTGCTCCCGCAGAGTTACCCTTAAAACACCAAATGTGGGATGAATGGAGGTCAAAGCTAACATCACCAAACTCACCGCTCTGTTTACAGCGTCAACAAATACAGATTGCACAGTTTGTCTCCCGTGAGTCCCGTCAAATAAGTAAAAATCTTTATCCTTCTGGGTATATAGCCTGAGTGCACAAATTTTGTCCATTTGGAGACGTGTCCCAACTCGAACCACTTGTTTGGCCCAGCCTCCGCCACATTTAACCAGTATTTTATACGTCTAGATCAAGCTAATTTATGTTTAACGGATCTGAGCTAGTTCTCTTGTTTTCTTTTCCAACCATGACAAGCACGAGGCGTTTTCAACTTGCAATCTATAAATGATGGCTGATATATAGCTGAACTGGTTGATATCTATCACCAGGGAAATCTCTCTTATATTGTGGCGGACGAATTGCTTGCGAAAACTGGTTCTTCCTAGCCACCCCTAGATATTAGCATCAAAATACCGCAAAATAAGCAAAATATCTATGCTTTTATCTAGAATATATTATCATTTAAATACATGTCTTTCTTATCTTTATCATCAATATATTATCACAACTCAGTGATTTTATTATTAATAAGATTAGTTAAGTTAACTATTTGAATGATATTAATAATTCTAGATGAAACATGAATATTTTACTTGTTTTGCGGTGTTTTGATACTAACATTCTAGGGTGGCAGCAATTTGTCCGCCACAATATTCAACAGTTCCACCACCACTTGCTTTTTGGTTCAGGGGCAACACGCAGCCATTGGCACAGTTCAACCAATTTAATTATTCACCTTTTCATATTTCCTTACTTCCTTTGGAGACATGCGCAATGGAATTCTCATTCAGAGCATATATCTCTCAATTTCTAGCGACATAGCCTGGATTTACGCATCTAGCTCAATATCTTCCTTGTCGGACTATCTATGGATATATATAATATCTACTTCAAGCTTACCGTGCACGCAGGCGAGCGCAGATAAGCTTCCCCTTGAACCGGCGCATTACCCGTTCAAGAGACCAAAAACCATTCCATTGGCACGTATTGTTCTACCGTGGCCACCTGTGTGAGGGAGCTGTCTTATTCTCTCCTTCAATCCAAAGCTAATCACTCTCCAGCTTCAGCGAGTCATCATCCATCAAGATTTGCCACTACAGCAGTTTATCGGACATATTAATTGAATCATCTCAGATCAAACGTGTTCTTCAAGTCTCATAGTTTTTAAAACAACAGTAATGGTTGGTAATCAAAAATAAAAAGAAATGCCACTGAAGTTCTTGCAAAAAAACATTATGAGAAAGACAATAAATAACAAATAAGCGGAATTAAACCATGAAATCGGGGCAGATTATGCCCAGCTGAAGAATGATCAAATAAACAAAGTGACAGAAAATAGCAGAATCCACGTGAGAAAGGGAAAAGGGAGAGAACAAGAACAAAATGAGGTAATAATAAAAAGATGAGGGGAGAGGGACAGAAACAGAAGGGGAAGGGAATATTAAAATAATATAAGTAAGTAATATACGTAATCGTTTCTTCGCTTGCTTGCCTCGTGTGCTATTGTCGAGAAGGGGAAATGGAAAAGCAAAAATGAAATTAAACCAGCAAGTGCATTGTGAGACACAATTAACAATAATGTGTAATAATTTCACAACGCCGGTCTATTCGTATGGGGTTGTCCGCCGCCCAAAAAAGAGGAAGAAAAGACTTAGAAAAGGGTTTCGAATATAATATCAGCTTCAGGAATAAAACTCTAAAAGTCCATGATACCAAAATCAAACCCAAAAACAAAGGAAAGGTTCATCAAGAGGCACTAAAACTAGAAGCCCGCAGCCTATCAACTGGCGATGATGTCTTAAGTTTCACTGCCTCCGGTGTTGTCGTCGTTACTTCCGTACCCCTTGTCTCGCGAGAGCTACCTGTAATTTTCTCCCTCAACGTCTGCGCCGCCGTCAAACAATCAATGTACGTCCGAAACTTCACAATCTCCCTCAGCAAATACGAGCTTTTCCGCTCCCAATTCGCTAGCGCCTTATTCGCGTTAGGGTGGCGGGGAGTGAAGGCCAGAGTCATCGCGGCACGCAGTTCGTTATGACGCTGCAGCTCCTCCTCGACGTGTTTCACGTATTTGCGTAGCGTGGCGAGTTGATCTTTTTCTGGGAGTGTGGATGCCATCATGCTTTGTTGCGGAGGAGTCCAGTCGCTGATGTGTATACGATCGGCGGGGAGGCGCGGGCGGATGTTGGATGGGTGGTCTAGGGAGCCACGGAAGGAACTTTGGAAGCTTTGGCGGGTTGTAGAGGAGTTTGCGGTTTGCGGTGGTGGGGTTGGATGAGGGCCACTGGAGGAGGACGAGGGAGGGGCAGCGGTCGTTTCGGTGTTGCTGCTATTATGGACTAAAGCGCTATTAATGACTGCAGTGCTCCAGCCGTATTCGATGTTACTGATGCCTCCAAATAGGGGCTCCTTGGATAACCTGGCGCTCCAATAGTTGGCGGACGAGACGAACTCCTTCACGATTTCTGGCGTGCCTACTTGGAACAGGTGAACAGCGCCGGTGGGCAGGCTAAGAGCCCATACATGCGGTCGGGACTTTGAGTAGCCCGGTGACGGGAGGGCGCTGGCGATGGATTGGCGTAGAAGGAACTTCCACGTTTCCTCAGCGTTCTCTGTCCAATTCCCCCCACCGACGACAAGACCACCATTCTGTCGCTGTTTCGGCTTCAGCCGCATGGACTTGCTTGAGGCGTTGAATGAAAACAATCTCATCCAACCGCGCTGTATCACGGCAAATGATTCATTCCAATTTCTATCTTTGGAGCGTTTATCGACTGAATCAAGATGATGCTTATGTTTGAGACTACCTTCCTTTGCCCATGGCGCACCTGCGAGCTCCAAGGTTTCATCCTCTAGCAGCGCGGCAGCACGTTCGGGATCCTCCATGCCGGACAGAGTATTAGCCGAGTCCTCGCGAATAATAGCATGACTCAAGGCATTGGCAAACCCAATAGATTGCTGATAGTCTCCTCGTGGAAATTCAGAACCTAGAGAATCCATCGACATCGATGTCAATGTCTTCCCAAGGGAATGCTTGCTCCACGTACTCGATGCCGACGGCGACCAAAGAGACGATTGATCATCGAGGCTGGTACGGCTTGAGCCGACATGTGAAGTTGGATACAATCTCGGGCGAGACCTAGGTTTCGACGACCACCTTGTGGTTGACAATCGATTTTCCATGTGCCGGCCTCGGGGGTGAATATCTGATCCGCTTTTGCTCAACGTACTTGGTGTGCGACGGAGCATATTACCAGTCAGCGTTAGAAAGTTGTTCGAATGCTGTTGATGTTCTTCAGCTTCTGCAGTGGCGCCTCGCAGGGGTAACCTCTGTTTTTGTATAGAGTGGTAAAAGTCTTTAAGAACGTTTTCAATTTGAAATTCCCAGCCTTTTTGTGTGCCCCGGTATGGTGTAGAAACCAAGGGTCCCGAATCGCCGGAAGCAACATCAAGATTCTGGCTTGTGGAGACTGTGCATACAGAGTTCGTCCTCGGAGTGTCCTCGACAGGTTTTGAAAGGGTACTATTGGGAACATCTATATCTACCGAACCGTGGCCTCCATGTCGTATAGGCGGCAGCGTCGGAGATTTCGCAACGAGCGGGCTAGAGTTCACGCTGGCTCCTGTGGTCTGGGCCTTGCTGAAAAGATTCCCGGGGTTTGCTCGTTCGAAAGCGTTGGGAGCCGCATCAAAAACAACTCTCTGGATAGTCGGCATAGTGTTCTTAATAAATTGACTGCGCGTCATTTTCTGCTCAATATCCGCCATGTGGAGATCGGTATTCAACAGCAGAAGAGAGTAGCATATTGTATGAACAACATCTACCGAAAGAAAAGAAAAGATTATTAGTGAAAAATAGTAGTGAAAACGACTATTTAAAGGGAAATGATTCTAACATACCTGTTGCTTTAAACCCATGCTCCGGATTACATTCACACCACCGCGATGAGAAAGCATCAAGAATCCTATCGACCTGTTGAGTTTCACCCTTCAGCACCAGTCGGCCGCATAATCCTCTCAACGCCGCTAAGATATTCATATTTGACCAGTCAAAAAGTTCCATGTAAGCCTTCCTAACGGCTGACCGGTCTGGATTTCCAAGCCAAGCTGCAGCAGGTTCTTTGTCTTCTGCGTCATGATTGAGATCGTCGAATATCTTTTGGGCATGCTGTCTATCCTCCGCAGTAGGCTCCTCATTAACTGCAAGGCCAGTACTTTCACCGTTGTTAGCATCGATGGGTTCCTTCTCGGCTTGTATCTCCGTACATAGCAAGGGCGGTGCCTGCGGCTTACTATCTTCGTTTCTGTTTTCATCATCTGGGATTATAGGAGTGGTTGATGCAGTGTAATAGTTGGACACAGTGGATAGCGACGCCCGTGGAGACGTGACTGTCCCTTCTGGAGGTAGATCCAACTTGCCGCGCCCATCAGCTAGATGTTCTACAGAAGAATCAGGCTCCAGCCAGGCCTTCTCATGCAGTTGCTTAGAAGGATGAGCATGATTATCCCCCCTTAGAGTTTGAGGTTGCACAGATGACAAACTGCGTTCAGTCTTATGATCCGACACTGAAGACGACAATGAAGTTGGAGTGGGCGATTCATCCACGGGACCGTGCCTGCTATGCGACGATTTCAGGTACGCCGGCAAAATGGAGTACGACGCACGGGAACCATTGGCACTCATTTTCCCTGATGAATGTGATCCACTAACGGCTTCCGATGATTGTCCAACTGGCATTAGTTTCATGTGAGTTGGTGCATTGGGGCTAGTCATAGGCCGCCTGAATTTTTCACTAGAATACGTGAGACCGGTTCCCTCATTTCCACTACTGCTATCCGCCAGGAAAGAATCATCATGTTCACGAGAAGGCACGTTAAGACTAAGTCCGGATTTGAAATTAAGGGAACTGGGCTTCCTTGGCTTCTGGACACCTAGATTATCCTCCAAATCTCCACATTTCGTTGCGTTACCTTCGTTGAGAAATCGTAGTTCACTGCCGGGAATTTCATTATCTGCATCGTCGACTACGGGGTCATAATCCATTTGATGAGAGGGCACGTTTGTTAAGAAAGGATCCATAACCTTCCTGAGACTGCTAACTGGGCTAGGCTCTGGACCCAATTCGCCACGTAAATGATCAACTTTATAATGATCGGGTTTCGAACCGCTAAGAGGTTGGATATTAGGAAGGGGTAATTTTAATGGTGGCGGAACATGATCTGGGATGGACTTCTTGCGGCGACGAAAGAAGGATGATGGCTTTTTGGTTACCACAGGAGTGTTTTCGCGGCTCGACATGTTGTTTCCTGGTGACGAGTACTCCTTTGTTTGTTTCTGGCCTTTGGAAGAATTAGGCGCACTTTGCTGCTGCACCCTTTGCCGTCGGGGAGTCTCATTTTCCTGGCTATATGAGGAGTCGGCTTCCGACTGCGGTGGGGTTTGGGATTTTGAAGAGCCGCCACCAAATACCCGCCGAAAAAACCCTGGTCGTTCTTTTGGGGCGTGCGCTGGTGGGGTATTATTGACTGCTGGCTGCGGGGCAAAATATGAAGTTTTATGGAATGCAACTGTTGGGCTAGGAGCAGGTTGGTGGTGAGGATAGGTCGACATAGGCAAAGGGAAATCAGGTATTGGGTCACGATAGTGTCTCGGCTCGTCTCCACGACCTCGGATGGTAGCAGTTCCGAGGGTATCAGAACGCCCTTTCTTCGTATACATGCTCCTAGCCGATTTGCTACTGCTCTTACGTGACAAGGCAGGAGCACGAGAGCTGCTGGGGGCGGTTCTACTGTAAGGTAGCTCGCGCATCGGGGGTGAGTGGTTGCGTCGGGGGCCTACGGGAACACAAGGGGTAGGAGCTGCGTCGATGTCATCGTAATGAAACCCATTGTAATGAACGAAATCTTCCAACCCACCTCGATTATCAATCAATGGCAGCGAACGGGGATGGTGGGATCCGCAATCAAAACTGGCGGACCGTCGCTCCCGGTACTGCCCTGGCCGACCACCAGTTATCATTTGATTAAAGTCAACGCTGGAGGAGCCACTGCTTCGACTGCTGGCTTTAGTGCCGACCCTGGTTGTTCGATGAGAAGGCTGTCGATCTGCAACGTTCAGAGCGCGTTGAGCATCATACACCTTGCTGCGGGTACTCATACCTTCTCCAGTGCCACGAACACTGTCAATTCTCCGAAGGCCAGGATGGTAGTTGGAACTGCTGTTACTTCGACGACCACGAGTAGATTGGCTAGAGTAACGACCAACATTATCCTCCGAGTGGGCTTCAACATCAGAAGAAATAGAAGAAGAGAAGGTGTGGCCCCGAGGTCGGCTAGCCCTCATAGAAGAGTAGCGTGTATATATGGTGTGAGCTTCTTGATCCAGGTTCGAACCGAACATACGGGAGCTGTCAAGTGGGTCACCAACCGAGAGCTGGTCCAAGGACAGAAGCATGTTATCCACAACTGACGTGCGCGTAACATGTTTGGGGGACAGAGCTAGGTCGTGGGTATCATGGTCATCATCATCATCTTCATCATCATCTCCGGAGTCCGGGTTGTCACGGTCATCAACAGGGGTGAAATCGTCTAGAAATGTTTCGCGGAGAGGGACCCGCGGGGCCAAATCTCCCTTTCGCACGGTTCTGTGCTTGTTGCTTTGAGACGGCGGTGTACGCGGAGGAGTCTCTCCAGAGTACGTGCTGTACATTTGGGGAGCTCTAGAGGAAGAGGAATATGCAGGCATGGCTCGTTTCGAAGCTCTTGGGCATTCCAAAGTCATATGGTTTGTATTCGTGTTTGTGAGTGTGGGTTCGGGTTGCGAGAGTTGCAGGCATAAGCACACAGTTAATCCATGCCAACAAATTTCAGGTTAAGTTAATGCGGTCATCCGTTTGCAGAAACAGAGGGCCCAAGCCAGCGATTGGAAGCTGTTTGTAGGTGCTTTTGGCCCTCTTCTCCAATGTGCCGAAGGCTCCTTTGTAAAATGCTGGGACCGAGTGCTTTTACTCAAAGAAAAAGTGAAGCGTCGTTTGGAAAAAGAGAATAAAATCGCCGCGGCAAATTGATGGTAGTCAAGTGAAAGAATGCGGCCGCATTGTTCCGTGTCTAGATGTACGAAAACGGACTGCAAAGAGTTCAGGTGTTTGATGCAATCCCCAGGTAAAGGCGGAGAGGAGAACCAATGATGCAGGCGTAACGGAGGCACAGCGGATTGTAATTCGAAGAGGGATGATACAACAACGGGGACCTTTGACACAGAGTGGAAACCTGCCAATAGCTATTAACGAATGTCAGCAAACGTAGAATGGAAGCTAGTGGACCACCAATTGACCTTGAACGGAAAGTAGAAGCAAAAATAGAAATAAAGAGCAAAGGCTAATGGGGGTGGAATGAGGGAAAGGGCGGAGGTGAGGCAATTTGTTTCAGGGCAAAAAGAGAGAAAGGCCTCACTTCTCACAGGTTGCAGCTGTATAATTTGTTGGCGAGAGACCACGCAGCTACATGTACGGATTATGTAGGTCTGAATTGCCGAGCCAGTGATATGCCTGATTGCAAGCGGAATGCATAGATAGAGGAAGTGGAGTGAGGAGGCCTGAGAACAAGCAACAAAGGAAGCACTGGTGGTCCGCGAATGGTCGACTCGATAAGTTGACTGGCAAAAAAATATCCCTGGAGCAATTGGGTGGCCCGGCTACCAAAGGGCCCACAGAAAGATAAGCACGGATGGAAAGGGAGTAGTTATGGGGAGGAGTGGTGCCTTCAATGCTCCGGAAGCATTGACAGACAAGACAGGCTGGGGTTAATATGTATGTAGGTAGGTCGGGAAGCGTGAGATGGCGGGTCTCTCCAGCAAGAAGAACAAAACAGAGTTGTGGTTGGTTGGGAGAAGTCAATCAATAGTTAATCATCATGAACTGGACAAGCCAGACAGAGACCCAACTAACGTTGAAGAGAACCTTTTTAGCAAAGACGATCCGGTCCGATCCACGCCCAAGGGTCAGAGTCAGCCAGGGCCAAGTCCACGTTGGGGCTGGGGACCGCAAGCGTGTGTGGGAGGAGGCTGGAGTCTCAGACGTTGTGGAGAGACGTTGGAGCAGAAGAACAACAGCAGAAGTTCTGCCAGAAGAGGAGAAGAAGCTGGGGGAGAGCGCGCCGGTGTTTCAGCCGCGTTGCGACGAGACGAAGGACTTGGAATTGAGCTCGAAAACACTACGCCGGACTGAGACTAGCGCGATTCCACACAGGACGTGGCAGCGCTTGGCGGGCCTTGTGTAGTCAGGTGAATCAGGGGTCGGCCAATCACAGGTCGGCATCGTCCAGACGCGCCTGGGCACTTGTGCGGGTGATGAGGAGGACCTAGGCTGCTTCTGGTTAGTCTTCTTTACGTCCAAGGGTCCGGTCCCAGCTCGCTCCAGGGCAAGTCTAGTTAGGTACGGAGTACTATATGAACACTAGATAGAACCAATACAACAACTCAGACTGACCACCTCCCACCAGTTGTCCCCTTTAATTAGCTACCACTAGGAAGAGAGGGCAACAAATTCAAATTATACTTATTAATCAGAGAATTCAGAATAAATTAATATTGAAAATTAAAAAAAAAAGGAAAAAAAGAGAAGGCTGATATTTTAACTGAGACTTTATCTCACTGATTAATTTATTCATCAATTCATTCATTTTTTAATTATTATTGTTGTTCTATCGATTGAACATTTAACCCATAGCGCCGCGGTTTGTCCCTATTCCAAGCTGCTGTGGAACGGAGCTATCACTCACTCCACTCACTCCTGCTACAGGCGTGAGAGCTAGGTACCTAGCGTTGCAGATTCCAGGATATTTAATTATTCGACTAGTTGCTTACAGAGTGTAGCTGCAGAAGAGTATGTACTTCTCAAACAAGTGTCCGAGCCTCCACCAACATCCTCACCATATCGTGATCATGGCGTTCGTCCTTGGCCTGCCATTATTTTTTATTTGCCTCTGCAGAACCATCTTTCCAGAGATACCTATAGGTACCTACGTGATAAGTCGCCAGCCATTCTCTGCATATATGATACTACTACTGCCAATGCCAATGCCAATACCGATGTGCCAACACCTCTCCTTTTGCCCCTGCTTCTCCTGTTGCTAGAAGAGGAACACGTCCATGGATCTGACAGAGACGAATAAATTAATCAGCAGCGTTGCAACATCAATCAATACCCTGGCCGGAGTCTATCCTCCATGCATGCCTAGCCGTGTATGCATGGACACGTATGTACGCAAGATGTAGCAGGATGTATGTGTACCCAGACCATATCCATATCCACACAAGGATTCCACCAACGAATTTCATGGAGTCATGCAATTCGTCATCAGAAAACATTTATCGCCCCCAGTATTGGAAATCCCCCGATACGTCTCCTATCCAGGTACAGAGTAACATCCATGATAATATGCAAATCACGCCTTTATTCAAAGTAATCTGCACTTTTAGGAGGTTGGTGAGTAAAGTTCCCCTTATTTCTACTTCTCGCTGACTATTTCTTATCTATCCCCTCTCTTCTCCCCACCAAATCCATAGTAATCTTAAATTGAGTATATTTGCGCTACTTAAATAACTTCCATTTATCTAGCAATCGTATAAATGATAACATCCCATCCGTCTTGATTGAATTGAGAGATCCCGCTGCACTAGAAGGAAATCCCCAGTCAGAATTACATAAACCCGATTCTCTGTCCAGGAACTAGAAGGAAAGGGAAGGGGGAAAAGTAGCTCACCAGGTAGAATACGCGGATAGATGGATCTTCTTGACTTTTGCTCATATGTAATTAGTTACACAGTACCAATCAGATGCTGTAGCCTTTTTTCCCACCATGGGTAACTAGTGCTGGTATGTAAATGGATTGATATCTAAAAGACACGCATTTTATTTAGATATATATGTGTGTATCAACAGTATTATATAGCCCAGTTGATTCTACCCAGTTTTTCAGGTGAATAGCGTGAAAGCATGACAGGGCTTTTCCTTCTGCGTCTGCATCTAACATGCTACATTCACGATATTTTACAAGTGTGCCATTTCATGACGTGGTTGAAAGAGTACATAAAATGTTGGCTGAGGAAAGAAGAAGAATAAAGTGAAAAGAAAATATGCGATTGGGCTTTGAAACACATTGCAGCTGGGCTGGAATGGGATAGACAAGGAATGGCAATATGAATAACGCACCTAATTATTTCGTTTTCTCCTCCTATCTCTTTTACTAGTTAAGACAAACGTTGGTCGATAGTGATATCAAAACTTGTCGATGTCATGGCGGGGAGAGATATTTCTTTCCCATGGTCCGGTATACTAAACACAAGAGATCAGCATGAGTACGATAGAGCATCTTCTTTCTCAAATTACAAATTACTCCGTGCAGCTAAAGCTAGTTAAAATATTTCTAAACGATAAAACGTCCCCTGTTTACGCATCGCGGCTAATAGGCGACCTTCCC
The DNA here is from genome assembly GCA_018296065.1 of Blastomyces percursus. Taxonomy (NCBI): domain Eukaryota; kingdom Fungi; phylum Ascomycota; class Eurotiomycetes; order Onygenales; family Ajellomycetaceae; genus Blastomyces; species Blastomyces percursus. The sequence continues at coordinate 4,134 of JAFEJD010001641.1, read as the reverse complement.
ACCCCCGCACAAAGCCTCTAGCCAATAAACAACTCTATCGCGCTAAGCAGCGCCACAGGCGCAAGTTAACCAAGACTCCATCGTGGCCAAATTCAATCAGCAAACTCTTTCCTTCCATTCCTCCCGAATTTCTATCTAATTACCTCCTACACACCCCCCCGGGACTGTCAGCTCCATCACGAGGGGCCATGAACCCTCATATCTCAGTGCCCCGGCAGCATGCCGGCCCAGCCAACTTCGGCAGCACAGCTCCGCGGCGGGAATCGTCGATACGCATGCCCAGATTTTTCCGGAGGTGAGAAATTCTTCCTCTTCCCCGTTTTTTTCTTCGTCCTGCTATAAATTGGTGGTTTCACGATACTGGGGAGTGTTGTGTCAATTCGAGGCTCTAGTAGAAACCAGGGAAGACCGAAATGAAAACAAAGCTATTTATCGGCAAACGACATGTCACCGGATGCGGGAAACTATACTGGGCTAACACCAACGGCATCTATATTCTATAAACAGGCTATTTAAATTCCCACAGATGGACTTTGAAATGGCGATTTGGGAAATGACGTCGTTGCTTATTGCGCCCAAAAAGGTGTTCAAGTCTATGTATTATCATGTCAGTATTTTATACATATCTTTTTTTTATACGTCGTTGCTCCTGCTGGGTTCTATTTATTCTCTCCTCCCCCGATTAATAATATACAAAACATAATACAGCTAACAGGAGACCTCACTGGCATAGAAACGTAATTATGCCTATCTATATCACAGTATTACCTTCAAACAAACTAACCTAGGCAAAACCGCATCCAGAAACGAAAAACACCTGGCATCGCCCCGATCCCTCCTTTACATACCTACTTTCCTTCTTCCTCCTCCTTACAGCACTTGCCTGGGGTCTAGCATACACCCCTTCATTCGGCGCCATAGTCCGATTATCCTTCCTCTTCATATTCGTCCACTTCGTCGGCTCGTCCCTTCTCGTGTCGACACTAACATATTTCTTCATTGGCCGGCTGTTTGGACCAGGTGGACCGGCCGCGAGAATCGGCGAGTGGAGGGGTGGTAGGACTATTTTGGGCAGGACAAGACGGCGCGGCGCGGCGGGTGGATTATTTGCGCAACCTGGTGAGAAGGAGCAGGTTGAATTTGGGTATTGTTTTGATGTGCGTGCTTTCGCTCCGTCCGCATCTTCCCAACGCATGTACTTCTTGGTTGGTTGGCTGGCTTCTGCGAGACTTTAATTTTGATTAAGTTAACACAAATATCGGAGTTTTAGGTATCGAACCGCGCCTTCTTCCCACTCTATCTTCATCTATACGTCCTGCAGTTCCTCCTACTTCCAATCCTCACACGAAAGAACTCCTCCCACTCAGAATCATCACCCAGTACACTTGCCACGGTTCTCGGAAACACACTGTATCTCTCCGCGCTGACATATTACACCTACATCACCTTCCTGGGCTATAACGCTCTGCCATTTCTCCACCACACGGAACTATTACTTGCTCCCATTCTTATTCTTGCAGTATTGTGGCTGGTTAGTCTGATAGTGGGCTGGGGTATAGTGGGACAGGGGATGGCTGTGGAAGGGTTGTTTTGGGGGGTATGACAACGTTTTTAACGAACCATTTTTTGACAAACGATGTGCCATGAAGTGGGGCCGGTCTGTGGTGGGCTCTTTTTTGTCGGGTTGAACAACAACAGCAAGAAGAAGAGAGCATGAAGAATGTGTACGTCGAAAGAAAAGAAGGGGTGGGTGCAGGAGAGACAATGCATTAATCTGTGAGAGTATGAATATCTGCCGCTGGTGCGTGCCCAAACTAACGGATACCAGTGTTTCCTTATCTCCCTGGGTCCATATATTCCCATTTGTTCCAAATCGTGGATTGAGTACTACTTTGCTTTTGCGCGTTTTAAATTTCTATTACTTAGCTGGGTTGGCGGCGCATGCTTCTTGGTTTTTGATTTTGAAATACAATTATTACATGCCCAAGCTAGCCCGGCGGCTATGGTCATGCATTCTTGTCTTAATTGTTTTGTCGAATAGATCAAGTCGAAACTAGCGATTGACCTCAATGTGACTTTCTTATGATCAAACTAATACACACTTGTGCATTGCTCTTCTAGCCCACTATATGGCTACTTCGTTGCGTAGGAGCCTACCGAACAGCTTGGAAAATATAGTTAACAACCTCCAGGGGATTCTTGGGAGCATGAAGCTGGGTGCTATATGTATATCTGTATCTCTAACGATTCTATGTCACTATATTTCGTCGCTAGGGCGGAAAAAGACGTAGGTTCGCAATGATGTTTCCTGACCAAAAAGCTATATTCAATTTGGCTAAGTTTGTGTCTCCATCGCCCCCACCCTCCTCTATATACCCCAGTATAAAAGGGCTAACTCGGTTTCACCCAAGGATGCATGCCTGTCTCAACTACTGGCTGCTGTGGGGGAGGAAGTTTTTCGTATGAATGAATGTTCGCAATTCCCATCCATATACCAAGTGGAACCGCGCCTCAACGGAGTGAGATGAGTGATAAAAACCAAATTCCAGTGGAAAATCTTTCACTTGCGAGTTTTTTTTTTTTTTTTTTGTGCGTATTTAAAATAATTGGAGGAAAAGTAGCTGGAAGTTAATAAATGTAAACCGGAACAGGAATCATAACACAACCAAAGGATGCAAGATCACACCATGAAAAGCTCTCTGACGCAGCAAAGAATGCAGGGAAGCATGAAATGTATGAAAGATTCCAGAATAAAAATAATAAAAAGGGGCCAACTAGAGAACGCGGCGTAAATTCATTTCTTCTTCGAAGCTCCCTTCTTCGCCGCAGGACCCAGCGCAGCAGCACGCAACTTCGCCTCCCTCTCCCTGGCCTCGGCCCTTTCGCGCTCCCGCTCCGCCCGCTCCTCCTTTTCGGCCTCCTTGCGCGCCCTCTCCGCCTCACGACGCTCTTTAACAAGAGCCAGGCGCGCGAGATCGGCGCGGGCCTCCTCAGTCTTGCCCTCCGCGTGCAGTTTCATATACCGCTCGCGCGCCTGCTGGACCTGGATAGCCTCCCTCTCTCTACGGGAGAGTTGTGACATATCACCCGATCTAGCAGCAGTGGATGTAGCTACCCCGTTGGCAACGGGTCCCTTTGCGGCTTGTGAGCGAGACTTGGCAGTATGGTTGGGGTTAGCGGGCATGTCGTCGTCGTCGTCGTCTTCATCCTCGTCATCAGATGGGGGCAGGTCGCCCGGGGTGACTTTGTTCTTTTTGGCAATGGCAGCTTCCTTTCTGGCTCTGGCGGCTGCTTTGCGTTCTTCGCGGGTCATCTCTTGTGCAGGGGTAGAGTGGCTTGGACCCGATTCCCCTTCGGATTCTTCCTCAGATTCCTCTTCGGAATCCTCTTCTGAACCTTCCGACGACTGATCTATGATATCGTTCGGGTCCTGGAAAGATGATGCGGGTGGTATCTTAGCTAGGAGCCTCGTAGAAATTTAGAGTAGGGGGTAAATGACTCAAAAAGATGGGAAGGCAAGAGAATATATGTACCCGCCACATGCCCATAGGGCTTCCATCTTTATCTAAAGGTTGGAGATTACGGCTGAAGTGTTTACCTCCTAAATAAGCAGTGAAAATAGAGTCAATTGTCATGTCCAACCAGTTAAGTATGGCAGGTAGTTCAAAGAGTGAAATATTTACCTCCGCGAGTTGGTTTACTAAATTTTCCTCCACGTCCACGGGGGGCCATATTGACAGTTTACGATATTTTTTGGAAGGAGTATTATAGAGGTAGTAGAGTAAATGGAGGGGGAGGGGTGCCCGTTAAGAATGGTGGTGGACAACTAAGAGCGAGCGAGGGGCAGAAAATGAGGCGCTTGTATTGAATGCGGGGCGTTTTGTGAGCAACTTGAGGAAGGGATTTTGGCTGAACGGAAAGCTGGATGAGTATACAGGAGTTGGATTGGCAATATCCTCTCACGGGTGCTCTCAGCTCCGAATAGCAAAGCAAGAGGATAAGTCTATACCTATGATATAGAGAGAATAAGAAATGGAGAAGACAGTTTTTGTCGTTTTGTCGATGGAACTTGAGCTTATTGGACCCGATTTTAGGCTCAGGTAACGTAATCGTCGATCGCTTTTCCACATCGCG
>JAFEJD010001635.1:0-11655 GCA_018296065.1 Blastomyces percursus | reverse complement strand
TCTTCGGCCGCTTTTTCATCGAATACATCCGCGAAGTCTTGATAGGTCTGGGGGAGCTCCTTACGCGGTTTCTTTGGGTCCCTCGGCTCGAGCTTCTCTAGCGCCTTTTGAATATCCGCCATGCTAGCAGCGAACACTTGAACGTTCTCCTTCTTACGAACTTGGCGGGTGAGCGTACTGAAGGCCGCAGCCGATATCTGGGTAAGGTCGGCAGTCTTGTCAATATCCTTTTCGTGAACTTGATCTCCTCCAGGGAAGGCGAGGCAACGGTTGCGGGCGTCCACCAGGATGCTGAACTCTGTGAGCCATGATAGGCCGAGCATTAGATCGTACTCGAGGTCCCCGAAGGAGAAGCTTCCAATCCTCGACAAGTACGCAGGCGACCTAGCGTTCTACCTCGCGTGGAAGTCAAAAGCGAGCGCCAAGCTGAGCATTGATGGCCGAGCGATAGGCCCAAGCGTGGTACATCCACAGCCGGTTAGACGGCGACGCGCTAGTGAAATTCCAACTTTGGATGAGCCACTGCTCCGACGACCAGCGTACGCCAGAGCTGGTTTTCCAACAGCTTGACACTCTCTTCCTTGATCCCACGCTCCAAGCTCAAGCGCTGGATTGGTTGAACGAGACTCGCCAGAGGAACACCGCGTTAGTGTCCTACCTGCCCGAATTCGATCGGAAGCTTCTAGAAGCAGATGGGCAGAACTGGGACGACGTCATCAAGGTCAACATGCTATCCAGGAACCTGAACTTCGAGCTGCGCAACCGAAGCGTAGGGCGACCGAAGTTCAGGTTCCTTTGCTGCGCAGCCAGACATGGTGATTGCAGGATGTCAAGAGGCTGCAGCGTCTGCCCTTATTGTGATGAGCTCATCACTGTTTGGTCTGTATTAAATAAATGCATCAAACCCTCTTTGCCGCCTTCCATTTCTCGTACGTAAAACCTTTTGTATAATCTGTGGAAGATTGAGCAAGCATGGGAAGTGTGCCTTTTCCAAGTCTACCAATCCTACCAATTCAGGCCTGCGACGCAGCATCAATTTCCTCTCACTACAAGCTTTCTCCTATGATTTATGGTGGTTTAAATCAGCTAACAATCATCCAATGACAGAAAACAAAGAACTGTTCAGCACTGATACTCTTAAATGCCAAATTACAAGAGGTCTGAGGTCTGAAACCAATTATTCTCTGCAAGAGATCCAAGTGCTAATAATTGTTGCATTGTCCAGCCATCTGGATTTTTAAGTTAGTTAATAGATATCCTGAACCGTAGACTACCTACAATGGCTTATGGAGCGACAGACTTTCCGAAGGCAATGACAATAACATCCTCATCCCACAGCCTGATGGGGCCCGAGAGCTTCAACTAAAGAGTACAGAATTCAGAAGAGAGAGTTCAATTTCTCCCTGGCGATACTGCGAAGGACAAGGTGCTCATGGAGCCCTAGCAGCAATCAGCACAAAAGCTCTCAATAGCTATCTGAAAGCAATCCGGGATGTACACACACACTAATATAAGCACGTATAGAGGTCACTTATTGGTGGGGAAATGGATGCTTTTGCCTTCGCCCTTTGAATCGAAGCAAACTCCGGTGAAATGGTCCCTTGGGTCGGTGCTCTCATGGTTGCTCTCACTACATTTACATTAGCCATGAAAGCAAAACAGGACATTTTCACAACCTTGCACAAACATCCTCCGTGCCCTCGGGTAAGGCTCTGAAAAGCCTTTGACCGTTTCAGCAAATGGGATCGCTACTGCATCAACAGCACTCCCAGGCCGCGTCTAACCGGATGTCCGAGTAGCCACAGAGATGGTAATTTGCACCCCATTCCTCGTGAACGTGTCAACCCATTTCTTGGAATTGTAAGGCATATTCTTATGGCGAGAAGTTCGTATAGGTCTGCTGCCTGAAGAGAAATTCGTCGAGAATATGTAATTTTGAGTAAGGGAGACAAAAATAATTGAATGGACGATGTTTCCGACATTGGGAACTCGGGAGTGTGGTCTTTAAATCCCTCTGATGACTCTGAAGGGAAGCACACAGAACCAGAACCAAAGACCTGGCATAATGGCCAACAGGATGACTGGCGCCTGGCGCATAAACGCATTGGCAGCGTCGGGCGAACGCAGAGCCCCTGAAAGGTTTTGGGTTGTCACGCTTGGAGGTCATCCTATTCGTTCACACCGTAGCGATGATGCACGGACAGAATGCATATGCAGGAAGTGCTGCCATAAATTTCTTAAGGGGCGGTTATCCTAGCACATAGGGAAACACTCCGCTTGCGATGCATAGCATTAATTCCCGAGGCTGCTGGGAAACCAACAGTTTTCTCCTGCCACTTTAGGCCCACGACTTCTCGAGTTGTAAAGGTTTCTGATTAGGCGATTGGAACTCTTGGGGAAAACCAGCAAGCCCATACTCCGTAGAGCAAGTGTGATAACGGATATCACTTGGATGGTTGGGCGCCATCAAGGGAGCAGCGCGGGAGGGGAAGCAAACCAAAACAAGGGAAGGGCGATTCCGTTGGCTAAAAGCTGGCGTTGCGCACAAGCCTCATTGGGGCGTAACGCTAGGTAGAAAGAAACTTTTGAACCTTCGAAAGGTTCGAAGCAACTACCTACCCCACCCACTCCAGCCTGAACATCCCGGATCTTTTTGCCCCAGCCGCTCACGAGCACGAGCATGGAATTGTGCTCCTTATATATATCGAACAATTAATAGAACAATAAATAGGCAGATATCTGCTTTATCACCCTCCCGTCAAACACCCTGCATTCGTCCTCGAGGCAGCATGGCTGGGCTGTTCCGCCTCGCGCAGCTTCTTCAAGGGAAAAGAGGCTGCTACACCATAACCACGGAGCTCTAGGAGAGCGTATGGCTTACGATGTAATGTATTCCTCCCTGATCCTAAACAGCGAAGTTTCTGAACGAGGCAGGAGCCAAAACAAACAACCCGTAATCATCAAAGGTGTGCGACATTTCCGGCTGGAAAATGAACGGGACGTCCTTCATCGCTTCCAAGATCGAAGTCAGTCTACCCGACCACTGCTTGATGAGATTATTGATACATCAGAACCTCCAGCTATTGTTCTACAGCACCTGGATGACCACCTCTTAAATGCCTCCTCTTTGCGGAAAATGAAGTCAAATATGTTGCCAAAAGAATACTTGAGGCACTAAAATTTACTGCATACTGACGGTTTTGTACACACAGGTATTTCATTCACTTTTTTCACATGTAAAGTGTGCAGTAGCTAATCTTGGATTCCAATTAGATGTTAAGCCTGACAATGTCATTGTTAACTACGGGACCAGAGACATTCGCTTCACCGATGTTCAGTTGACAGATATGGGAAACACTGTTCCAGCTGATTCAGCGTATGCAAAGGATGGTGATATGATCGGAGCGCCTATATGGCGAAGCCCTGAAACTCATCTGCAGATAGGATGGGGCACACCGACGGATATATGGCCTTTCGATACATTGGTAAGTGGCGGAATATTGGGCATCTTTTGCAACGCCGGTCGAACTAACATATACATGTACATTTGCTTAAGTAGCTCTTGGCATTGATGTAGGTGACAGCTTTTTCATCTTCAAACCGGACTTTCCATTTGGCCACGAGGACTATGAACTCAAAATTCTTATGCGCCAGTGTCAATTCTTTGGCCCGTTTCTCCTCTCCTACCAGGAAATTGCAGGTGTGGAAACCTTACATATCTTGTCATACATTAATCTATCTCTACTACCGGAAAAACTGAAACCTTTCACACGAATCTCGGCTGAAGAGGTGCCAAAAGAGAACAAGGATTTATCCTCAAGATCATGAAACTAGATCCAAGGGACAGGCCTTCAGCTGAAGCCTTGCTAGAGGATGAATGGTTCCGTGTTGTATAAGTCTCGTCTTTGTATCTATATACATTGGCTACCATGGCTTGCTCAGTGTATTCAGTGGCGGACTCCTTTATGGATTGTTAGCTGGCCTGAACAGAGCAAAGACTCCTGGTGTCTGGTTTACTGTCTGGCATGTGGATTGTCAAAAGGCCGCACTCCGACATATTGAGCCTGTTCTATAAAGTGCAGGCTGAAACAGAACAAATTAAATTTCTGTTACGGCACAGCTCATCCTCCGGCAATTCTCTGGCCGTCGGTCTATCCCTCCAATCCATCATGATCTTTCCAATTGAATTCTTGATTTTTCTTGCAAACTTCCCTCTTTGTAATCATTGAAAATGGGTGTTGTTTCTCACTTGGGGATCTCCTGCATAATCCTCTGAATAGCTCGCAGTTTCGGAGCTTGAAACTTCTTCATATTTGACTGGTCACAAAGTGTCGGAACTGCTGTTTCAAAATTTTCAGGTTATATACTCTTCATGGCCATAGAGTACAGTGGTAGGGTCGAAGAAGTTGAAGTCGCCACCATAGATAAGACAAATACGCTCCAAGCTGGATCAGCACACTTTTCATACAAGCTTCTGTTGAATGGATGGTGAACTTACCACAGCTCCAAATGGCCAAATGTCAGTTGGTGTGTCCCATGGTGTTTTCCATCAGGTTACACGTCAACTGGACATTGAGATAGCTCAGCGGATCACGAGTGAACTCGCAGATCCTGGCCCAGCGGACAGCTTCATATTATTCTATATTTTGTATATAACATAGTTTCTTTCTCTCTTCCCTCTCTCTCAATAAATAACCACTTGCATCAATAAAAACAGAAACCTCACATCATCACCATTCTTTGAATTAAATTAGTCAGAAAAGCAAACCAAAAAAGAAAAAGAAGAAAAAACATTCTACCTACCTACCTTTCCCTGGGCCTTCCCTCGCTTTCTATGTATATCTTTATTTAGACGCCTGCTCTATCCATGGTTGTCCACAAAACGAAGGACTGATTGAATAAATATGGTCTGCAACTGTCAAGGCAGAACACGGTGTCGTAGGAAAAAGGGAGCTCATCCTTCGAACCCCCCACTCTATTTTCTACGTACCGTGGACAACTCTCACTGTATCAAATTCAAAAGTTATTCGTCTCGGCAATCATGGATAAAAAGGAAACGAAAAAAATAAAAATATGAGTAACTGATGAAAAGATCAACGAAGATATATTTGCGTATTTCGTCTAACTATCTAAATTCCCCCTCTTTTCTTCTGCTTTCCATCACCTCACAATCCATCCATCCATCCGTCATCCGCCTATCCATTACACCAAGCCCAGGCAGATTGAGAAAAGAAAAGAAAAAAAAAATATCACACAAACGCAGGTATTGCATCGTAATCCATCCATAGTACACCAATAACCAAACTATCACAAAAGCCAGTGAATCATCATAGCTAAGACGGTCATCAGCTGTGAAGGAAACTCAGTATTAAATCAAAAATCAAATATTGACGATAAACTGGAAATATATTAGAGAAAGAATAGGGGGGAAATACTCAAAAGCAAGATTGGATGGTTTAAATCAACAAGTATTGGTGATTGATTTGCGAACATCGGATTGTGAGGCTGGAAGTAGAGATCAGATCAGAATAAATAACTGTGGAATTCCAAATGAAAAAAGGAAGAATTGAACAACGTTAAAATAAGAAAAAATAGCCCTTCAGTCCTTGGGATACCGCACCATCTGCATTCGGCATTCAAAGCCCACCAAAATCTAAAAACTACCCGCTAAAAGCACCATTTAGAAACCACCCATAATATACTCATCAACGTCCCTATTTAAATCCATCGGATCAATCTGATCAACGGTCCATTCCCCTCCGTTCATATTCGCTTCCGTACCAAGATCCGTGAACTGCCCACTCTCGCCGCTGGAGAAGCTATCTAACGCTGGAAAATTGTGGGCATGCTGCTGCTGCGATTCTAAACTGTAACTTGCCCGTTTACTAATACTGTCGACAGATGTAGTGGACGGACTCTCATAGAGCGTAAAGTCACCACTTCGTTTGCTCATACCCATACGTTGGTTGTGATAATGATCATACCCATCATAAAACCCTTCATCCATATCCAAATCCAGGTCCAGATCTAAATTCCGCTCGCGCTCCTGCGAATTAGGAGAATAAAGCATCAAATTCCCCTGACCAGCAGGGGAGAGGTTATGGTTGATGTTAAGCTTCGGCTGTGGCTCTGGGCATGTTGGAGACGGATTCCGCGAGAAGGAGGACAGACCGTGCACCTCAACAGATTGCGCAGGAGTGAGTAGCTGCATGTTCATGACTGTGTACTCATTGTCGAGGTTATCAAAGTCGAAGTCGAAGTTTGGGGTTGGATGTGTTGGATCGAAGGCTGTTTCGTCCAGCAGACCACCAGATCCCATGGGTCCGGATCCATTGGGCGTATTTGCACTCGAGGGCACGGAGGGAATGTGCATGTCTAGGCTCGGGACGTATTCATTTGGATCACTAGCTTCCAAGCTAGCCTGGAAAGCGCTAAAGTCCAACTGTGGGGCGAACGCGTTGGTGGTATTGAAGTCATCGAAAAGGTTATTGTTTGTGGTGGAATCCGGGAAGAGTTGGAAATCCTGATTATGTGGATCTATCATGTCGTTCAATGGGTAGCCGCTGGGGGGGCTAGTATACTGTAGACTTTGCTCATAAGGAGAGACATTGGTCAAATAAGGGGACGGAGTTGGGTGGCTCTGAGGGGTTGGTAGATCCATGATTCCTGAATTGGGAGTTTGGATACTAGAGGTACGAGGTGTGGGCTGGCCTGACCCTGAGCCTGCCATACGGTTGCCACCTTTGCCGTTATTTTTGGATCGAACGTAAAGCCATCCGTGAGCTTTCTCCATATGCTGCTTGCAGTTGCTCTGCCGCTTGGACTGGTAAGAGCAATTTGCGAAATGGCATTTGAAGAGAGGGGGAGATTTGGAGTGCTTGTCATTTACATGACGGTCTCTCTCCTTCTCGGTTGGCCAGCCGATTTCGAAATATTTGCATGACTGCTCTGCACACTTCCATGGCCTGGAATGGGTTTTCTCATGTTTACTATCACGCATATTAGCGAAAGGGCGACTTAAAAAAAAAAGAATAAAGAAGAGGTAGAAGAACATACGTAAGATCACAGGGTCTCTTGAAAACTTTATCGCAGTCCTTGCATTTCTGGTTTATGTCAAGGGGCGGTGCATTCTTCTTTCGTCGAGCCATCGAACGAGCAACGCCATCGTCGCACGATTCCATGCTTAATGTACGTTTTATCACCGGGATGACGGGAGATGCCTTTTCGTCATATGGCTTTCCCGTGCGTAGCGAGATAGTTTGCTTATCTTTCTTTCGTCGGACTAATTCCGCTGGGCGTCCAGTGACACTCAATCCCCCTTCAAGGGTGACTTCCTCATCACTGAGAAGAGAATTTTGTGAGCTCAAGGAAATATTAGTCTTGTCAATACGTAGAGGTTGCACATACGATGAATATTCGGTATTATTTTCGGTGGTTCTCGAGCGGGGGCGAGGGCCCTGCCTTTCTCGAGAGGCACCAACCATAGCGGAGTACTGCCGCATCTGTTCGACTAGATCAAGGAAATAGCCGTTCGTGTAAGGACGATCGGAAGGTCTTCGCTGGTCGCGATCATTCAAGTACCCGACGGTGGTGTGTAGGCACTGAATGGTAAATTCACAAAATCCAATATAGGCTGCTTTGGATTGGGTGTACCGCTTTAAACGTTCATTGACCGTATAAGCAATGTCCGGTACATTATCAAGACTGCGAATCTCACTCACTGGTGCTAGGAAAAGAATAGTCTTTTCAAAGTCTCGAAGACACGAGATCTCTCTGCTCTCAATCCGGTTGGGCACGGTACGAATCAATGGGTGGAATGGGGATAGTCGTTTTTCGCGGAGAATAGGAACGAGGATAAAATGATCGATGTGCTTGCGAGCTGCAACGCCAAAGGTGGGGACTTCAGGTAAAGATCCAGTGGATGAAATAGATCTATTGATGGCCGATTCAGTTAAGACAACTTTAACCTCCTGATCTTTAAGTGAATGTGTAGCTTTGCGAACTGGTAGTCGAGGTATAATGATTAGCAAGATCAGTCAAGATCAGTGTTGTCCAACCATGTCAAAGAGCAACTCTTACCTTGTTCGCGCGTATTGATAGAGGACGACATACTGGAACCACTGACAGAGGAACCAATCCCACTATCGCAGGAGTAACGACGAGAGCGATGCTGATCACGGACAGTTTTGAAATCTCTATCTTTATTTCTTGAGTCTGTGTCGACATTAATAGGGTCAGTGTCAGTCATTTGGGCGTCCAACAATGCACGTGTAACGGGCGAGTCGTTATCACGAGAAGATTTGTTCAAAGGAGGAAGAGAAAAGTCGCTTCCAAGACCGGAGAGGTTACGCTCGAACTTGTCTAGGAACACAGCCCTGCGTCTTTCCCCGGCAGCAATGACATCCTCCAGGGACCTTGCGCAGGTAGGAGAGCGCCGAAGCAGCGAGTGGAAGCTGAGGATCGGATCAGAATCCTCGGACGGCGGGGTCGTTGGAGAGTGGAAGGTGGCACCTTTCCTCAACGTCATGCTATAGGGTAGTGTTGAGCGACGACATGCTGGGTCCGACGACTGATCTGAAGGAGAAGAGGAAGAAGAAGAAACAGTCGAGAGGTGGGGGAGGTTATTATTATAAAAAGGCCGACGACGAGAATGAACCCGGGGTTCGGACATACTTGCGACGCGGGAGGGGTTCACTGGCTTTATTTAGGAGAACAGAACGAGTCAGCACAGGAACGACAACAAGATACGCACTAATACACCTTGACCCTTTCGTCTCCCATGCCCGACAGAAGGACACATCGAACGCAATGACTGTTATGACTCACTTGGAACGGAAGAGTAAAAATTGAGGCCACTATTCAGAATCGGGAGCCGGGATCTGCACGACAAAGCGTCTGGAAGGAGTCACAACGGGGACGTGTCAGCGGATTTGCTCATAGGCGAATAATAAATAATAATAAATATAAAGATATATATATATATATATCAAACATGCCAGCTGGCCATATCAATTGACTTCGAGACTTCGAGACTCATCAATCGCCTTATACTGACCCTCGATTCAAACGAGACAAAGGCCGAGATAGCTGGTAAATAAATGGTGGGAATCAGATAACTGGATCCAATCTTTCTTAGATCTAGTAAATCTTTTGGTTGGACCATCCAATGGAGATATACTCAAACCGGAGATGAATCCAGATGAAAGTAATAATAGTGAAAACAAAGCCAACGAGTGCTCAAGAAAGAGACAGCTCTTGAGAGCCAAAACAGAAACAACACGACAAGGCAAACAGGCAGGCACTTGGAGGCGGCAAGAGTGGGTTGACTGCTGGCTGGAGAGAGGAGTGGTGCTCAGAGGATGGGTGACTGAGGACTACACGCTGAGGACGAGAAAATGAGCACAAGACAAGGACACGGTGGTGGAGATGCTGGAGGTTAAGAGAGTGCACGGGGAAGAGAGACAGGAGAGACGAAGGGACGAAGAGTTGGGGATTGGGATGTTGCTGTCGTCAACACAACACGAGACTGCGCAGCCCAGAGCCGCAACTGCCAGTGACCGCGTACTGTCAGCGCTGGCCAAGGCGAAGCATCGTGTCTGCCTGATAGGCGAACCAGGGCGTGTGCTGATTGGCGGAGACCCGCAGGCTAAGGCGACACGGGGCCAACACGGACCGGGCTAGGCTGTTTTGCGGGTCGGAGTTGGGGGTAAGGGTGGCTTCCGATGTGCTTCAGATCATAACAGATGGTACATGTAAAATATGATATCTGAATCGCTACAACGGGTTTGCCATTTTTTTTTTTCAGAATAACCGTCATTATATTTTATCTACATACATATATATACATCTGCCTACAGACTCGTGGGAAATTAGCTAAATAATAGGAATAGAAACGAAAAGACCCCGCAAATTAGGTTGCAGAGTTCCTGGGGAAAGGCACAACTCCAGCGAAACTTCCTTAAGTTATGTCATCCAGTCTGCCTCCTTGCTCCGCTTCCCGAGACCCGCATGGTGTGGTGCCAAAGCATCACCACAGCCACAACAGTCTGCTCCCAAGGGTCAAAGGACAACAACGAAAAAAACAACCCTAGCCAAATACCACCTCCATACCAGCCATACGCTTCCCCCGAATCCATTTCAGCCGCTGTTTCGCACCTCATTCTGGTGCATTCTCCCTTCCCTCCCGCAGAAATAATTCGGTGGCCTGAACAGTTTGCCGCTAGTCATTTCCATACCATACGACAAATCCGTGAAAACAGACAACGGCTCCAGGAACCCAAACTGATGCGCTCTGAACTTAGCCTGGGGCTCCTGACTGGCCCATTGTTGGAGTTCTGGCCCTTGCTTTCCTGTTCTTCCATGTTCTTCCACGGCTTTTGCTTATGACTGGCTCGGAGAGTATTAGTTTAGTGTGATGCCATTCTTGGTTCCCTTGTCTGGTTCTCTTGTCTGGTTCCCTAAGCGGTAAATGCATTATCTGTCCACTGTGTCCAGTCACTAAAACTGATCTTGCGGACACAAGAACATCCTCCGTCTAAGAACTAAGTCTATATAACCATGGGTTGCGTCACCAAGCGGTTGTCATCCGTCCGATATGCCCAAATTAAAAAAGAGAACCGGGTGAACAGGAGATGAGAGGCAATTCATTTCATGAATCCGCAAATGACAAGAAATTAAATGCATGCACCAAATCCTTTGCTATCTCCTGCCCGTTGTTAGCGGGATCAACGTCTTAAATAGAATATCTCCGACTTCTAATTAAAGTTTTGCGGCTCAAAATGCCAAGGAGCCAAACAGTTCCTGCGGTTGTCGATTTTCGCCACCAAGGTTGAACGCTTTTCCTCCCGATACCAAAATAAATAAATAAAAATTAAAAGACAACGTCTTGCAATTTTAAACCGGTAGGATCAGGAAACTTGCACGGCCACACCATTCGGGCTCCCATTATTTCTCAAGCCACTTCCGTTTTTGTATGCAGACCAAGTAAGGGCTTTAGCCATTGCCTTTTGGCTTTTGACAAGATGTTTTTTGTGTTGTGAATAGCTGCATCCCAAGCGGATCTGCCGAAACGAAAATGCGTGATGAACACCCAAACCACCCCTTGAAAACTCAACAAAACACTGCCGCCGCGAATAGGAGGAGACACAGTTCGCGACAGTGGGCGTGAATGCAAGCTCCTGCATCGGGGTTCTCACATGTTTCATCCCAATTCAAACCAGCCGCACGGAGAAGAAAGATATGTAAACATGCAACTCCCACGCTCCTATTATTGGCCGCTAACACCATGAACAAATTACCTGCCTAAAATTTTATGAGCCAATCATTGAATTCGGATTGAAGGGAAGAAAGGTGCAAGAACTCAGGAACCCCCCTTCCCTCTCCCCCTCCCCGCGGGGTAGGGTACGAAGTCCGAGGTAGGTAACATTGCATCCGTAAAACTGTAATTTGCATCATGACCAAGAAAAATGGTAGGTTCTGTCAGGCTGCCTGCTCTTTTCACTTCGTTTCGATTGAATCCCGCGGATGCTGGCGGGGAAATCAGGTATTTGGAACCTGGAGGCGTTTTGGGGAGGGGGAGGAACCCATCATAGCGATTTTACACCCCCCCGACCCAAAAAAAATATATATATATATAAAAAAATAAAAAAAAATAAA